>JAYJMF010000056.1:2058304-2072064 GCA_036873715.1 Salvia sclarea
GTATTTTCTTTTAGAATTTATATAATTAATTAATTTATTATTAATATTATTATTATTTTAATATATATATTTTTTATATCACGTAAATTGATTTCGACGTAAATTAATTTCCCGTCGAATTTCGACGGGCTACTTACTAGTAATTATTTAAATGAATAAATTATTAATTACAAACAAAGCCTAATCCCACCAAGATGCTACTAGCTTCATCTATTTCGAGAAAGTTGAATCCTTCTAACCGTGAAAAGAATTAGTAAATCTAAATCCACATATGGCTAAAAGGATTCCAGAAAACACAGCTGAAACTTTATGCAATTCCTTCTAATTCTTATTTCTAATTTCTAACATTTCTAATTCGAGACCTAAGGGAACAGAATCCAACAATCCCCAAACGAAAAAGAAAGACAAGAATCCAAACTGAATGTTTAATTCAAAAGTCAAAAATCAAAATGTAATCCACTAGCATAGGCATATATGACATAAAGCAATCAAGGACCCCAAAAATGGTGTTGAATTTTTCTAATCGAAACCCTAGATTTGAGAAATCTAGAATCAAATATTTGTAATCGGACATAGAATTCATGGAAGAAAAAGACTTTACCTCAGCCAACTATTCGAGAACCGCGACGAGATGAACAGGAGCTCCGGCGCCAACACGCTCCGACCGCCTAGGGTGATGGTGGAGTCGCAGCGGTGTGGAGAAGGAAGTGCCGCGGCGCCTATGAGAGAGAACGAGGGGGCGGGAGTGTGAATTAGATTAGGATTTCTCTTTTATTTTTATTTTTTATATAAAAAATAAAAATAGGAAAATTGAAAAAGAAAAAATTAATTACCGACGGAATTTTGTCCGTCGTAATATTTCCGTCAGTAATACCGCTGAAAATAACTCACCGCAAAATAATATGTTAAGCTAAAATACAACTTCCTCTTTTTCTTGTGACTTTCCAAGATACATGTATTAAACGGTGGGTTGGGAATGGGGAGCGGACTTCATTTTGGAATGATGGGTGGGTTGGTGAGAGACTGATGCGATTCTTGTTCCCGACGTTTTTGACCTTTGTTTGGATAAGGATTGTTCGGTGAGAGGAGTCGGGAAATGGAAAGATCAGGGTAGGGGGTCGAATGGCGTAGGGAGCTGAGGGATTGGGAGGCAGACTCTCTAACCGAAATGTCTTTGATGTTGAGTTGCAGGGAATCGGTTCCGGACGAAGCGGATTGGTGGAATTGGAAGTTGGAAGCGAATGGAGAATTCTCTGTCCACAACAGCTATAGGCTTCTCGTCGACAAAAAGGCAGTGGAGGAGAGGACTATACCGCCATGGACAAAGGATATGTGGAAATGTTGGGCGGTGCCAAAAGCTAAAGTACTGCTTGGAGAGTTCTCGTCGGAAGAATAACAACTAAAGTCGAACTCGTAAGAAGGGGTGCTCTGCATCGGAACACGGTCACAAGCTGCTCCTTATGCGGAGAAGATGACGAGATAATCAACCACTTGTTCTTGGCTTATCGACGATCATGGGAGTTGTGGACGCGATGCTTAGAATGGCTTGGTGTCCAAGTTCCTCATCCAGGTAAAGTGGTTGAGTACTTTTCTATTTTCTATCATTTGGGGGGAAGGAAGTGGACTAGTAAACTGCTTGCCACGATTTGGTCATGCATTGTATAAAGCATGTGGATGATTAGGAATGAAATTGTGTTCAACAATGGTGATTGTGATCAAGATAAGATTGTTGTTTGTGTGGAGTTGGGGTGCCGGGAAAGAGATCTGCCGCGAGAAGGGGCTGAGGTTCCGTCAATGGTGTGAAAATTCACTCATGCTCTTACTTGAGTTTGATTAGCTCTGCTTTGCTGTTGTATTGCGCTGCTTTGCTATTGTTTTCATTTGGTGTACTTTTGTGGTTTGCTCGTTTGTTGTGTTTGGCATTGCTTAACATCGAATTTGTATATGTTACAACTTACAAGAGAGAGGAAGAGGCTTTGCGATTGATTCCTATAAATACTATATTACATAATATTACATTGTAATTTGAAAGTTAAAGATACATAATAATCTCTAGTAAGCAAAATTGGAAGGTAAGAAACAACAAATAAAGTTGAACACTAGTGTGTATCAGCGGTGATGTGAAGTGCTATCAAGGAAGCGTAAAATCCATCTTTGATGGCAATCAAGCTCTGATGCTTCCCCTTTTCCACTATGACTCCGTTCTTCACTACTGCGATCACATCCGCGGCCTTGATCGTGGACAACCTATGTGCCACCACCACCGTGGTTCGGTCCACCATCGCCTGATCGAGCGCATCCTGCACCACTCTCTCCGACTCGGCGTCCAATGCGCTCGTCGCCTCATCCAGCAACAGTATTCTGGGGCTCTTCACGATGGCGCGCGCGATGGCCACACGCTGCTTCTGTCCTCCCGACAGCTGTACCCCGCGCTCCCCCACCACCGTGTCATACCCCTGTGCCAGCCCGCTTATGAACTTGTGTGCATTTGCTTGCTTTGCCGCCGCCACGATCTCCGCCTCTGTCGCCTCCCCTTCCTTCCCGTAGGCTATGTTAGCGCGGATAGTGTCGTTGAAAAGCACCGGCTCCTGGCTCACCAGCCCCATCTGCTGCCGCAACCATTTCAGCTGCAATTTTTGGATCTCGATGCCGTCTAAGGTTATGTGCCCTGAATCTGGATTGTAGAATCTCTGGAGCAGAGATATCACCGTGGATTTGCCGCTCCCGCTTTCCCCAACCAGAGCTACTGTCTGCAAATTATAGTAGTATTAATTAACTAACTAACTAATAAAATTAATCACTAATTCCTTGATGATGATGATTGTAGTATGTACCTTGCCGCCATGAATTGTCAAGGAGAGGTCTTTGAAGATCTGCACATCGGGTCGAGTGGGATACTTGAAGCTCACGTGTTTGAGCTCGATCTCTCCCTTCACTACGTCCAGTTTGGTGCCAGATTCATCGCTTGGATCGATCTTCGATTCCCTATCAAGAATGGCAAATATGGAAGCTGCTGCGACTTTTGCTTTACTCGAATCCGGTGCGAAGGAGCTCGATTGAGATATTGCTAGTGCCGCCATGGTTAGGGCAAAGAAAACCTGTAATCAAATTCCTCAAAAAATTTAACAAATGTTGGTGGCATTATTAGTTGATATATTAGTATGCATACTTACCCGAAACACGTCAGAGAATGTGATCTTTCCATCCTCAACGAGGCGAGCTCCGGCATAGAAGCTAGTAGCGTAGACGAGAAACAGCAAGGCAAAGGATATGCCAAAACCGATTCCACTAATCAAGCCCTGCTTAATCCCGGTGCTCATAGGGCCTTCACATTTCTTTCTATACATTTCCATTACCTTCTCCTCCGCACAGAAGGAAGCAACTGTCCTTATACTCCCAACCGCATCATTCGCCACCTGGCTCGCCTCCTCATACATAGCCTTTGCATCCGCACTGAACCCTTTCATGAACTTAATCTGCACATACCCATTCGCCCCAATGAGAGGCAGCATGACCAAGATGATGAGCGCCAGTTGCCAGCTGGCCTCGAAAGCGATGACTAGCCCCGCCACCAACGAGGACAAATCCTGCGCCATCTGCGCTAGCGCGTCCCCAACCAGAGCTCGAATCGTAGCAGCATCAGCAGAGAGCCTGGCCCCGATGATCCCGCTCGAGTGCTCGCCCTCGTCAAACCACCCGACCTCCATGTTCACCACCTTCTCGAAGCACATCAGCCTGATCCTCCTGATCAGCTTGTTTCCCGCCACACCGAAGAGATATGTTCTTGCTGGATATGCGATGAGTGAAACCACACCGAGGACTACGAATATGAGGGCCCAAAACTTTGAATCCTTGCGCAGTTCGTGTGGAGGCTCGTAGAATGATTTGATGACGCTAGATATGAGTATACCAAAGATTGGCATTATGGCGCCGTTGATGATGGCAAAGGCGGCCCCTGCTACCAGTACCGGTATCTCTGGCTTGTTGAGATAGGCAAGGCGGCGGATGGGGACTTTGGGAGGCTTTTCTGATGATTTGGGATCTGAATCCTCCAAGACATCGAGTGTTGTCACAGGAAGACCAATTGTGAATGATAGCGAGTGACGACGACTGCTATTTCCTATCCCGGATGAGCCTCGACTTATGGATCGTCTGAGTGACATCTTTTGGCTTGAATGTCTCTCCAAATCCACGCCCGTGCCCTTGTCTTTGACGTGCTCCGCCGTATCTCTGTTCACTTCTTGCAAGCGTATGAGCTGAGAATACGCCCCTTGAGGATCTTCTAGTAGTTCAGAATGCGTCCCTGCATGTACAAACAAGTCTTATTTAGTAAGATGTTTTTGTATAGGGAAATGAAAAAAGAAGTTAGGAAAGAGAGAGGGATACCTTTTTCAACGACCTTGCCTTGGTGAATGACAACAATCATATTGGCATTCCTCACTGTGCTCAAACGGTGTGCAACCACCACTGTTGTTCTATTCACCATAATTCTGTCTAATGCTTCCTGCACTACTCTTTCTGATTCTGTATCGAGAGCACTTGTAGCCTCATCCAAGAGTAGAATCCTTGGATCCTTCAAGATGGCTCTAGCTATGGCTACTCGTTGTTTCTGTCCACCCGAGAGCTGAGTTCCGTGCTCACCTACCATCGTATCAAGTCCCTGGGGCAATTTATCGATGAATTTAGCAGCATTGGCCTGTTCCGCCGCTGCCCTAATTTCCTCATATGTTGCACCGTCCTTGCCATATGCAATATTCTCTTTAATACTAGCTGTAAAAAGCACAGGCTCTTGGCTCACAAGCCCTATTTTAGACCTGATCCACTTGAGTTGGAGTTGCTTCAGATTGATGCCATCAATCACAACTTCACCATGTTGAGGATCATAGAACCTCTCTATCAGGCTTATCACTGTTGATTTCCCACTGCCACTCTGTCCCACCAAAGCCACTGTCAACCCACTCGAAATCGACAGATTAAAGCCTTTGAATATCTGCTCGTTAGGCCTAGCCGGATAACTGAAATGCACGTCTCTGAACTCTATATCCCCACGGATGTCTTGTGGCGTCTCCCCGCTCGTGTCGTATGAATCAATATCGGGCTTCCTCTTTATCGTCTCGAACATCTTGAACGCTGCTGCTCGCCCCGCAGCAAACGCTGACATGCAAGGAGATGTTTGTCCAAGAGACCTACAACACACAACATCAATCATAAATCAAAATAGTTTAGGAGTGTTTGGTGCTTGGTGAACTAACTACTAACAACTAACTTTATCCGATCAAAAAATAAAAAAAAAAACATAAATCCAAATAGTCACATTTATATTGTAAAAATAAAAAAAAACATAGCCTCATTTAAACTTACATGGAGCCAGTAAGCACGGCGACGATGACATTGATGACTTCCCCTCCTGTGTATCCCTTCTCCAAGATCATCTTGCCTCCGAACCAGATAGCCAAAGCATAACTGCAAAAGAGGATGAACATAACCGCTCCTAGCCCCATCCCACTAGCCAGCCCCTCGTGCACCCCTGATGTGTAGGCCTTGACGAGGGACTTGTCGTATTCAGCCACCGCGTGCTTTTCCCCAGTAAACGATGCCACCGTCCTAATCGAGCCAATGGTCTGCTCAACCAGAGTTGCGGCCTTGGCATATGCCTCCTGGCCACGAGACGCCATCTTGGAGAAGAGAAGCGACATGATGCCTCCGGATATGACCATAAGAGGAATGGAGGATAGCATGACGAGGGTGAGCAGCCATCCTTTGATAAAGGCGATCACAAAACCTCCCAAGAATGTGGATACGAGTTGAATGAACTTGCCAACTTTCTCACCCATGGCGTCTTGAATCAACACAGTGTCGCCGGACATTCTCCCAACCACTTCTCCGGTATTAATCTCCTTATCAAAGAAAGCAACATCTTGCCTCAAAATCGTCGACAAATATACACTCCGGATCCGCGCAGCCTGCCTCTCTCCGGTGATCATCCAACAAGCCACCTCTGTACAAACAACATATTATCATCATCAACAACAATATCAAGGTCCATTTCAAGATGGTTAGGGAAAATCAAACTTACGGAGAAATGCTGCAACGCCGCATCCTATAGCCAAATACACGAACTTAAGAGCAACCTACAATCAACAAAACACACGGAAATTCTAACATATACATATAAATATAGAAAAACTTGAGAAAATTAATAAGCACGCGTTTGCATACCTTTGAGACAACGGAGACAATGTCATCGGTTTGGTTTTGGCCAAAGGAGTCGATGAGTTCCCCAAAAAGGATGGTCATAAGAGGCATACACAAGCCATTCCCTACAGCACCGACCGAGCCAACTATCATCAAGATTTGATCAAAGGGATCGGCAAAGGCGAATAGCCGGTGAAACGGCACCGTGCTGCCGCCGCCATCGCTTTTCCGGCCTTCATTTTCCGGTGGTGAAGACGTGGAGGCTTCTTCTCCCCCCATTTTCGTCTGTGATGTCTACACTTACTAACACTTATATCGTACAACAATTTATGACACTTTAGCTAACTTTCTGGTTTCAACCAACACACACACACACACACACATATATATATATATAGTGTGTGTGTGTGACAAAGGATGGTGCAAGGTAGCAGCAAAACTTACTGAGCAAGAATTCTTGATGAGCAAGTCCTTTTTAAAATTCTGCTTCAAATCTTGGAGGCGTGAAGCAGGTAGAAGTCCACTTTTTTATGCATTAATTAATATCAAGACTTTTAGAAAGCTTTGATTCCTTGCGTTTTTTTTTTGTACGAATTAAACTCTTCCTTTTTTGGTACTAGTTACGTATAATCAACTATATTTATTTGAACATTCTTGATATTAGACATATTTTTCAGGTGAGTTTTTGTAGTATTGTATACAGTAGTCAATATATACATTAACTCTGTTGGTCTAATTTGGTGGTTAGTTTTGTTTGCAAAAAGTCAAAAGCAATATAATTAAATTAAAGGAAGGATACATAAATGATGGTGTGGGGTTGATCAGTTTCCCGCAATAGCAATGCATCACATAAAGTTGACGAGATTGAGGTTTACTTGTCCATGAATCGCAATTATGAGTTTCTAGAAAAGAAAATAGAAAAGGCTTCAATAAATATGAGATTTGAAAATAAAAATCAGCATTAGTGCTACAAAACAATACACGTGAAGTCGAATATGGACATGGAACTAACGGATTAATCAGCTGACATCAGCGAAGACGTGGATTTTTTTGTACAAAATAAAATAATGGAATATTGGAGTTAAGTCCAATTTAGATAATACTACTAATGGAGTATTACTTACCGTGGAATATTGGGCTAGTTGGAATTTTCTTTTCACATAATACATCTATCTCGATTCAGTGATCTTAAAGTCATCAAAATGTATTTGCTTAGCCCTCAAGAGTCATATATATGACCTACTTTTCATATCATCTCAAATGGAATAATCCAATTTTCAAATCTGAAAATCCTACTTCTCAACCAAAAAGTCTACTTCAAAAACAATATTTAATTTGCATCTTGTGATCGATCATACATCAACTAAATATATATTTGTTCATACACCACTTGTCTTGTGCACGCAGTATCGTGCCGTAGATGTACTTTCCCTTCCTCACACACACACATTAATTATGGTGGAAGAACATTTTTGAAACAAATTAATAATTGGATCTAACCGAGTGGGAGAAGAAAGCGAAGGATTTCACAAACCAAATTATTCAAATAACATAAATGCATGCTAATCTAATCTACTTATTCAATTCTGATTTAGATAAGTTTAATTAATAGTATCTTTTTCAATCTCATTCGTCTTCTTGGTCCCCTTATATATAATATCTTTTAATCTTGAGATATTTTTAACACATGAATGGTAGAATTCATGTGCTGAAATAGTAACTCTAATTATTCTACATTATTTTCAACAAATGATCAAGAAGTAGGATATATTGAGCTGAAGTAATGTAATGGGAGAAATATATATATTGGCAGACACAGGAAGCGCTTTGGCCAAACTTTTTTATTCTTGTAAAATCATCAAATTTTTGGTGTTTTGTTTAGATTATTGTGCAAAAACTCCTACCATCAAAACAAACATGACAAATCTACGGTGGGATTGTTCTTATATTTATGTATTATTATCTTAAGCTTAATTCAAAATTAATTCAATCTATAACAATTAAAATTTTAAAATAAGGATATTCTTTGTTTGATTTTGTTTTCATTTTGGCCTTAAATTCAAAAAATTCTTTTGAATTATTCAATGATTATTATTTTTGCAAACGTGTGAAGAAATATTATCTTGAAAATTTCACTGGCCATAGTATTAGTATTTTATTAGATAATGAGTTTAGACATTATATACATGATGCAAGAGATTCAAGTTTCTAAACTTCTAGTCAACTATTTGCCAATTTTATTTATTGAAGTCTTGTAGGTTACAACTTATTTGAAAATCGATTTTTTTTTATATTTATAAAATTTAATGTACTGAAACGTCTATTTTTTAACCAACCCATTTATCAATTTCTGGATCCACACCTGAAAACAAATTTATTGAAAAATTATCATGTCGAAATTTTTAACTCAAAATTTTAATAATACAACCGCCACTAACATATTTTTCTGCATCCGCCACTGAATATATAGACTAAAATATGAACATATGAAAGAATGAATACATAGAAAAAATTGTGAATACTAAAATATATATATTCATCTATGTTATATTATCAAACTCAATATACATTCCTCTCCCTGCTATATTATTGTATCAACCATGACATATCAGCTTTCTGTTCCAAGTTGGATTCTGAAATCCTATCTCTTAGCTAGGAAATCTATTAATAGTCATTGTTAATACGTAAATATCATGACTCTCATATGCATCTAATTAATTTCCTTGGCAGTCTGAAGACTCAAAACTGTGGAAGATGTGTTTAGGGGTAGGCAGGGTTAGTTAAATGGAAGCCTCAAAAAGGTTGACAGATATCTATTTTGTATTTTTTGACTTAGGTAAATATAATCATAATGTTTATTATGGTGTATTGGTTGCATCTGTGGTCTACAAATTATATATGAGATGGGTTGCGAGTAGCCCGACCCTGCTTATTTTAATCAAGTGGGAGACGTAATCGGTAATTTTACAAAATTGGATATCATATCTTCGACTTAATGGGCTTGGGCTGGACACTACTTATGGAGTAAAGTAAGTTAGGTTATTTAGTGGTAATGCCCAGATGTCAGAGTGGCCCAAATACAACATAATCAACTTAAATAAACTCCCCAACCCCAATTTACTTTTTAATAATGTTTATTAATTTAATTTATAAAGTGAACCATTTGAATTTTATTTCTCTTTTAACTTTTTTCTTTTCTAGCTCACAATTATCACTCTAGCTTTCTACATTTTAGCAACTTATAAGCTCTTGAAACATGACATTTTATAAACTCTCTAAAGTATATTTAGCCAAAAACTTTTTAGGACTTGTGTTATAGTCCAAAGATAATGATTGTGCACATATCACATGTTACATGTTGAATAAGAGTGGAGTTCATAATCGAAAGATCATGTGCACGAAATGTACAAACATCTTAAATCGAACTACGTAGACCATGCTTATAGTTATAGGGTTATGATCCTCTACACTACAGTGCATAACACTAACACGGTGTCTGCACTACAACACACCACCTTTACCATTTTCATTTGTTTTAGCAGCTACATGTTCAATTATTTAAGCAATCCACTTTGACGGCTCAGTTGTTTCTTTTAATTAAGTAAATTCACAGTTCCAATGCAACTGAACTAATGTTACCGATTTTCTATTGATGACTTTTCTGAAAATAGAAAATTGCATTACTATTTTGAACAAGAAGAATACCCAAACGTGATATTTTGCACTGAGCCACGCAACGTGTAGGTAAGGTAACTAAATTGAAGTGAGCTTTCCATAAATCAATCCTATCATTATGAGTTTATGATTTTAACTTTTAGAAACTAATTCTGGAGTTTGCTGTTATTTTCGTATACGCAATTAATGTATGTTTGATTTGATCATAATTAGGATTTATAATTAACGTTTTATTTTAAAATTGTTAGTTAATTCATCAATTATTAGAACCATGTACTTCATAGTTACATTTTATAATCTAAAAGATCCTGGTTCCAGATTTTAGTTAACGATGCTAATTACGACTGTTAATTTACTTTAATACAAGTAATAACTGAATTGTATATGTGGTATACAAGTGGGGCAGAAGATTATGTTCCAATTTAAATATTTTCATATTAATGGAAACTAATGATTAACACTTGTGAAATATTGGTGGTGCAAGAAAGCTTCCATGTGAAGTAAAGGAAGAATGAGCGAATACCTACTTCCAAATTGATTTTCAAATATGGTGTGTAATTAAGTTGCTATAGAATCAATTTATGAGCTGGGGACAACTAAAATAAATACGTATATAAAGAGAAAGGAAGGAGAAAAACCATGTTCTATAAAATCAGCGTGTAAAGTTTTAGATATTTTATTCCGGAAGCGATTTGTAAAGAAAAAAGAAGTGAAAAATAGGAAGAAAAAGAAAAGGGTGATTTTGCAAACGTCAAAAAAGGTGACAGTGGGGCAGAGTGCAGCATATGAATATAAAAAAGGTGGGGCAGAGTTCACACAGCTATCTGCTCCACATTTACTTGTCTCTCTCACCATCCATTGTGTTGGGTTGCCAAAGCCAAGACAATGCCATTCCACACCAAGGTTACTATCACGCTACTAGTTTGTATTGTTAGTAGTATTGTGTCGGCTGCTGCCGGCGGCGGCGCTTCGGCCGTGGGAGATGCCGGAATGCGGAGAGACGGGCTGAGGGTGGCCTTTGAGGCTTGGAACTTCTGCAATGAAGTTGGCGCCGAGGCCCCCGGCATGGGCAGCCCCCGAGCTGCCGATTGCTTCGATCTTAATAAAGGTGAAGAAATATCCTTTTTTGTTTAATATATAGTGCTCGACTTAAAAAGACATTGATTTGCAAGTTGCGACAGATACGAGTTCCGTAAGTCACAAGGTGTCCGAAGCCGACAACAGATTAGGCGTGGGGACACCGTTCCCCGGCCTGGACCCGAAAGCTCTCAAAAACCCGGACCTCTACGCTGCGGAGAAGGAGCTCTATCTTGGCTCCTTGTGCCAAGTCTCCGACTCTCCGAAGCCGTGGCAGTTTTGGATGGTGATGCTCAAGAACGGCAACTACGACACCAGATCGGGGCTGTGCCCGGAGAACGGGAAGAAGGCGCCCCCGTTTAGCCCGGGGCGCTTCCCGTGTTTCGGGACCGGGTGTATGAACCAGCCCAGCTTGTACCACCAGCCTACGGCGTTGTACGACAACGGGACATTCATGAGGGGCGGATTCAACGGCACCTATGAATATGATACGAGTTCCACTTCCACCAATGCTGCTTCCTATTACCAAGTTGTGTGGGAGAAGAAAGTTGGGACTGGGAGTTGGGTTTTCAATCATAAGCTCAGGACTTCCAACAAGTATCCATGGCTTATGCTTTACTTGAGAGCTGATGCTACAAAAGGATACTCCGGGGGCTACCACTACGACACTCGAGGAATGCTCAAAATTGTAAGAATTTTTTTATTTTTTTTCTGTCTACAATGATTGTGTTTGAAATAGGTGGGTAGGTGTTATCTATCACAATCAATTTCTGTTAAGATATGATACGCAGAGAAGAATATTTATAGTAGGACAATGGTGACGCACATGCCTACTTTATTAATGAAGTCGATTCTGTTGTGTTTCTTGCAGCTGCCGGAGTCTCCCAATTTCAAGGTGAAACTGAGTTTGGACATCAAGAAAGGGGGAGGTCCGAAGAGCCAGTTCTACCTGATCGACATCGGGAGCTGCTGGAAGAACGACGGCTCCCCATGCGATGGGGACGTGCGGACCGACGTGACACGATACTCGGAGATGATCATCAACCCTGCAACTCCGGCGTGGTGCAGCCCAACCAACATCGGGAACTGCCCCCCCTACCACATCACTCCGGATGACACCAAAATACACAGAAACGACACCGCCAACTTCCCCTACGGTGCCTATCACTACTACTGTGTCCCAGGCAATGCGCAGCATGCGGAGAAGCCATACAGCATTTGTGATCCCTATAGTAATCCGCAAGCGCAGGAGCTGGTGCAGTTGCTGCCGCATCCCATCTGGGAAGAGTACGGCTACCCTACGAAGCAGGGACACGGGTGGGTAGGAGACGGGCGTACCTGGGAGCTCGACGTGGGAGGGCTTTCCAGCAGGCTCTACTTCTACCAGGATCCAGATACTGCACCTGCAAGAAGAATATGGACCTCTCTTGATGTGGGAACTGAGATTTTTGTCAGTAATCAAGATGAAGTGGCTGAATGGACTCTAAGTGAGTTTGATGTTATTCTTACTTGATTAGATAATAAGTTATCAACAAATGTATCATAGCAGAGCAAGCAAAGAATATTGGCACTGCATATCACAATATTTAACAAAAAGCAAGCAAGCAAGCTTACTTTTCCACAATTTAATTATGCTTTGCATTTTCCACAAACAGCATCATCTCATAGTTATTTGTCTAGCTAACTGTTCGGTCTTGAAAGCATCAATGAAACATAGCAAAATCATGAATAACTAATAGCAGTGGTTGACATATTGCAATCTCACACCAACTAGAGCCTCAATAGTCAAATATTTTTTAGGTAAGATTCAACAGCTGCATTGACCTCCTTGAAGGAACAATGAGGGCCAAAACAGATATCTTTTGACAATGACACACAATGGTAGGAGTAAGCCAGTCTAGAAAAGTTTTTAACTCTTCAGTTATGCTGGAAGTGAAAGAGGCAACAGCATCAATTTCTTGCTGCAAGATAAGAGTATCAACAAATCTGTGCAGATCCTCACCCTCCATCATATCATCTATTGAGTACAGGAAAATACCATCTATGCATAACAGTCTTCTGTCTTCTATCTATAGGCCGATACTCCCAATTAATAGTCCTAACACGAAGTCATTACCTGCTCTGTTCTAAGTTTTGAACAATTTGCACCAAGCCTAGTCCTTTCCGTCACATATAATTTCGCACAAGCACTTCAAGTGCTTTGGCCTTGTTCTGATGCAAACAATGAAGAAGACAAGAAATCAAACTCAAGCCATCAAGAGGAACAATACAAATTTGGCTGCACGTAATGATCTTCATAAATTAGTGATGCTTAACATAGAAACATCTCTGAAAAGATTTTAATTTCAAAAGGCATAAAACTGTTACAAACAGTTATCCGATAAAATAGTCTTTAATGTATAAAAGGTAGCGCAAACAACCCTGCAATCTATTTTATCATGCAACTTCTATAAGTTCAAGTTGTATTGATTGAGCGACTTATTAGATGGCCGAAAGATCAGTTGTTAGTGTTAATCATGTCTCAGCAAACAACTGCATTATTAGACAATAAAATAAATTTAACAATGGATAATGATGCATAAATGAGTACATGGGAATACGGATGATAATGCACCAAAGAAGAAAATCCACAATGCCACCCAATGGCACAATTAGTGCTGGTAATATTAAATCAATCGCCTGGAATGAAAAAGAAGAATTAGCAACTGTAAAGAAGATTTTGTGCCTGCCCGATGTTGCGAGCGCTCATCTAGTTTTTTCCATGGAGCACCCGGGTGCACAGCACCCCCCCTCTCACTGTGCATTATTAAATT
>JAYJMF010000056.1:2072164-2083562 GCA_036873715.1 Salvia sclarea
AGATGCTTCACCCTATTGGGTGAAGCATCTGGGTGGCACAGTGTGCTAGAGATCAAACACGAATTGGGTGAAGCATCTGGGTGGCACAGTGTGCTAGAGATCAAACACGAATGTAAAGAAGAACCAAAACAGAAACTCTGACTGTATAATTTGGAATGTGTTGAGCTATGCTGGATGGCACTTGAATGTAGGAGAGTTTTGATGGTTGTCTGATTGACATGATTATATTCTGTGGCATCTCAATCTATTATATTATGGCCAATCTGATTTAGTAGTCGATCTATAATATCGCAGACGTTGTCACTCAGTAACACCTTAATCTCTTCTTTTTTGGCGAAAATCACTCCTTAATCTCCCCTGTTTTTTGCTGCAGGCAAACGAAATGTTGCATCACAAAGCAAATTTAAATGGATACTTGGCTTACCACACTGGTCAAAGCCTAGAGAAGATCAACCAAGACACAGATCGGGACTTTTTCATGAGTGCTAAAGAAGCCAAAGAGTACGGTCTCATAGATGGCGTTATCTTGAACCCGCTCAAAGCCCTCCAGCCGCTTGCAGCTGTAGCAGAATAACAATAAGGTTCATTTCATTTTATACTCCCCACCACTTTCTGGTTGATGATTGATTTCATAACCAAAAACATGGGTTTTGTTGATTTCAACTATACAGCTAGAAAATTTAGAATC
The DNA here is from genome assembly GCA_036873715.1 of Salvia sclarea. NCBI lineage: Eukaryota > Viridiplantae > Streptophyta > Magnoliopsida > Lamiales > Lamiaceae > Salvia > Salvia sclarea. Next base: position 2,072,853 of record JAYJMF010000056.1, read on the forward strand.
AACAAGATACTATGAATTGTTCCCGTCCAGGTACATCCATGTACGAATTATTGTTTAGTTATCTTTGACGAACCTATCGGTATCCTACATAGTTGATTCCTTGTTTAGTTATCTTTGACGAACCTATCGGTATCCTACATAGTTGATTCCGCCGTAGTTTTCATATTCCCTAAATGTTCTTCACTAGCACTTCAAACTTGTTCATTTTGGAGGCGCTATAGAAGAGCCTCAATATGTAGCGGCATAAATTTTAGTTGGTTTCTATCTGATTGAGAAAGTGTTCTTGTTGTAGTCTGATTTAACATCGAGGTTGTTGCTCATTATTTCTACACTAGTAAAGGAGAGTAAAAAGAAGCAAGCAACCTTTGCTCCTGTACTTGGGTGAATTTCGCTTGTTTAGGTAAATTTTATAGAAAGATGATATTAAATTTCCTATTTTGCTCTAATTGTAATGCTAATTCGTTAGTTGTTGGGTTTTCTATATAAAGTAATTAATGGCTAAAAGATAAATTTATTCAGTTTTTTGATATATGATTTTGACAATAGAAAACACTTTAAAAGACGCATGGGATCCGTGGATGTATAATGTGTTGTTCCTTATCCAATGATATAAAAATCCTCGTCTCTAACAGCCGATGGACCTGTCAATAGTGTCTCCAATATGATGAAAGAATACTTGAAATTCAGATTGATTCCCATTCCAATACCCACCAAACTAAACTCGTTATTTTTTATTATTATTATTATGAAAATTCGACATTATTATTTAGGTATACCCTTTGAAAATTATGAAAAGTCTACTTGAATAAAAAAGGAACTTGACGGTAATGCATGCGACCCTGTCCTATTAACACCCTTCGTCAACCAGGTCGTGCCCTCCACTTTATATCATAATGCACCATATATGTATATATAAATGTGCATGTATGATGTATCTAAAACCCAATTTTTATCTTGTTCAAATCCAATTTAGAAACCCAAATCAAATCCCATGGAGCTCTATCCATCACAACATGGTCAAGAGGCTACCACCACCAGCTTTGACGCCGTGAGGCAGGCATTTGAAATCCTAACGGCAACCCTCCTGAGCCTCCTCCTGCCCTTGTCGTTCCTCCTCCTTGCCCGCCTCGCCACTGCCCACTACCTCCTCTCCGTCACGGACGAGTACCCCCCACCGCCCCCGGCTTCTTTCCTCACCTCATACTTCATATACTCCAAGAACCCCACAATTCTCCACTTAATAGTCTCCATCATCAGCGTTTCGTCGCTCTCCAATGCACTAACCGGAAGAACCACCTTCCTGAGCCGGTCGGCGGAGCCTCTAACAAGGCTGCGGTTGTACGTGGCATGGCTGTTCCTGGTGGTGCTGCAGCTCTGCGTGGGAGTGGGGATCGAGGGCAGCATCGCTGCAGGCATCCAAGGGTCGAGCTTCGGGCAGGATGGCAGTTTCATGTGTAGGTTGGTGTTCTTCTTTGGGCTGCATGAGACGATGATGTTTTGGTGGCGGACGGTGGTGAAGCCGGTGGTGGATGACACCATATTCGGGGGGAGGATGACGGAGGGGCGGCTGGAGAAGGCGGTGGTGGGGCTGAGCTACGGGGGGCTGTGGTGGTGGCGGCTGAGGGAGGAGGTGGAGGCGCTGGTGGTGGTGGCGGAGGTCAAGAGGGAGATGATGATGGGGATTGGGGTTGTGGATTTCGTTGGCTGGTGGTTGTATTACGTGATCGTTACGGTTGGGATGGTTAGGATGCTCAAAGCCTTGATTTCGACGGCTGTGATCTTCACACGGAGGAGAGAAGACCGGCCTAATGATGACAAGGTTTGACTTGGACCGGACCGCCCTCAATTATTGCTTCATTTTTTTATTTTCTCGTTCAAAATTTCTGCTGTCATTTCTTAGAGTATATTGTGAGAGCGTCACCGTGAAATTTCGGAGGTTGATGATGTACTCGATTTATGAAGAGGTAATTATTCTTTATTGAGGATTAGAAATTATGAAGAGGTAAATTCTATAGCTACATTTACTATGGTTTTAGACTTTTAGGGTGAAGCTCGACTTAAACTCTTGTTTAAGTTTAGTTTAGAGTCCTAAAGAGATTGATTATATATGCATGGGAATTTTTTAAAAACTGACGGTTGATTTTCTTTTTCTAAGGACGTGATGGTTGATATTCAAAATTATTAAATTAATTAAAGCATTAGTTGCTTTTGTTGAAAGGGCATATGACAAAATGATATTGTTTGATCAATTAAACCGCGTTTACTATTTTGAAAGAAAGATAAAAAAAAAATCATACTTTAAATTTTTTCGTGATGTGCATACTGCCTATGTATGGAGGGCTTGAAAAACGTCGGTCAAAATGATATATTTCTTCACATGTTTCTTGGTTGGGAATTGGGATTCTAATTTTACTCATTTTAATTATCTGAGGCACAACACGGTAAAAATCCTTAAGAACAGTTTTTTTTTTTTTTTTTTATTTTAAAAACACATCTTAGTTATGGATTGTTTATTGATAATGCATGTTTGCAGCATTACAAACATCTTCTCTTCATGAAAAATTCAAACATTCCACAAACTAAGACATCGTGAGAAGACTCGAAGTAAGCATTAATATTGTATGACTAGTCTTTTTAATGTTATAATATTTAAATTCTTCCACTAGCTGCAAACAAAAACTAGAGTCCAAAAAGCTGTAAGTCCGACTATAATAATCTTATACAGTATTATTTTATAACCATCTAAGTCATAAATACTTGCAATATATTATGATCACTACCAACAAGACTCTCATCGATAAAATATATGCAATGAAAATCAACAAATTGATGTTCTTACAATAAGCAACAGGTTGTAACAATCTGTCGTCCACAAACATAATCTGTTGTTCTTGCTGTAAATTTGACCAAATTGAAGTAACGTATTAACCAACCAAAATCAAGAACACGGAAAAAAAATCACGAGATCGTCTACTCCACCAAATAGGCCATGATCAGACTTTTATCACACATTTTTGGCTTGTGAATGAGTACAAAGAAGAGAGTTAAAGAAGTATGCTTTCATTTGTCTATAACATGATTTCAATTACTACTGTCATTAAGCGTTATTCTCAATTGCATAACCTTGTCTTTTCATGGTACATACATATCTGTTTCGATTTCAGCAATTTTTAATTTGAGGCTGATTGATTGTGAGGTGTATGTACTAACCAAACAAACATAGAGGAATATGCAGGCTCTAGACGGATCGTAGGTCACGTGCATTGAATATCATACTACAATATGAGATGGCATTATAGCGTTTAATTAATGAAATAATGCATTACCCAAATTGAATATAAAAAAAGCAGAGACATTCTACAGAAATATTTTCATACATATCTTATCTTATTTCTTGGCTTCATGTCCTTGTAGGCTTCTGTTTGTCCTTCCCCTGCATCAAATCCTTTAATATGATCCAATATGTAAACAGTTCTACTGTGATCCTTTGTTTAAATGATCCTGCCTTTCCTAATTAGTTTCTGCATCTCTTTAAAACATCTAATGGCGAACGTGGCATTCCCCTCTTTCCAACTCAACGAGAGCGATGAATCAATTTGGAGGATCAAACAAGACCTCTGTCGCGACATGGATGAGGCCGCCTTCATGGACTTATTCTCCTCCATTTTTGGCCAAGAAAACGCGTCTTCTGAAGCGACGCAGCAGAAGATGAACACGGTTGCTGTGGAGGAAAATCTGAACGCATTGAGGAGGCCTAGAGATGAAGATTTGAAGATGAAGAGCAACTCTAATGAGAGACTGTCAATGGATGAAATCTTGATGGTTGCTGGTGAGAAATTCATCCAATTCTCCACCAACAGAGTTGATGGCATATCCATGTTGTTCCACCCTTACGGCTCCTCCATCTCGGGCCTATGCTTCGACGATGAGAGAGATGTGGAGATCATGCACACCCTCCTCTCAGCAGCCGAGAATGTAGGGCATGGCCACCTCGATGCAGCAGCCAGGCTCGTGGCCCGTTGCCAGCTCATGGCCTCCGAATCAGGCACCCCCGTGCAGCGCCTCGCCACCTACTTCTCCTCAGCCCTCCACCAAAAGATCACCAGAGAATGTGGCGTGGTGCCCGTCAATCCGAGGAAAGCAGAGGGAGCTCATGGACACATAGGGCTTGCGTTGGGCACGAACAACACGTTCCTGGCCTCACACCAGCAGCTGCCCTTTGGGCAGGTAACGCAGTTCGTTGCAATGCAGGCTGTGATAGAGGAGCTGAGAGGCGGTGGGAGGAAGAAGGTGCATATGATTGATCTCCAGATCAGGAGTGGGATCCAATGGACGGCTCTGATGCAAGGGCTCAGCTCGGATCTAGACTCCCCGTTGGAACGTCTCAGAGTGACTGCGGTGGGCACAATGGATCAAACATACATGGAGGAGACAGGCAGAAGGCTGCAGAGCTTTGCAGAGTCTCTGCATCTGCCCTTCTTGTTTGAGGTTGTCTACTTGCATGAAATGGGTGAATTCAATGAAGATCTGTTGAAGATTGAGGAGGATGAGACGGTTGGTTTCTACTCCTTCATGATGCTGAGGTCCATGATCTCAAAGCCCAAGACACTAGAGGGTGTGATGAAGTCCATAGCGAGGATGAGGCCGGCGGTGATGGTGGTGAGTGAGGTGGAGGCGAACCACAACTCGCCCTCGTTCATAGACAGGTTCACGGAGGCCCTGCTGTTTTACAGCGCGTATTTTGACTGCCTGGAGGAGTGCATGGAGCGGGGGAACGAGTACAGGGCGGTGCTGGAAGGGCAGTTCTTCGGGGAAGGGATAGTGAACATAGTGGGGGCGGAGGAGGAAGAGAGGGTGACCAGGAATGTGAAGGTGAGTGTCTGGAGGAAGTTCTTTACGCGGTTTGGGATGGCGGAGATCGCGCTCAGTGATTCGTCCAAGTATCAGGCGAGTTTGGTGTTGGAGCAGTTTAAGAAGGGGAGGTTTTGTGATCTTGTGTTTGATGGGAAGGGATTGATTGTGGGCTGGAAAGGGACACCAATTCAGTCTGTTACAGCTTGGAAGTTTTCATAGATTGGTTTCTGCTAAGATTAAGAATGTGTATGTTGATTAAGAGTAGATGTAGTAATTGATGTTAACATTAATGTTGTCTCATTCTTTCAAGAAACAAAGGGAATGAAGAGAGTGGTTGAAAGATCTCTGGCTGTATCTTAATTCTTTAATAATAGAGCTTCTATCCAATTCTTTCAAGTGAAAAGGCCTATGCTTCTTTTTTGTTTTTGTCACAATCTAGCTGTTCATTCTATTGGAGAAAGAGAGAAAGAGCTAGTTTTTAATCTTACATCACCTTGTGTTTGGATTCTTGTCAAGCCCATCACCCTCATTTCAGGCTATTTGTATAATTTAATTAAGAATTGAGGTGGTGTCTTGTGCTCCTGATATATATATATACATCCAATCTTTCCGTCTCGACTTTGATTTTAATATATAGATAATGCTGCTGAAAACAATTTTGTCTTTGAACTTGCTCGGAGTGCACCTTCGGCTCCCACTCGCTTGACTTATATCGTTAAGTTTTTCTATGGGTTCAACCCCATCACATTAGAATACATTGGGGGCACAAGAGTTTTTGACTTAATTAAATATATTTGAGCATACGACATGGTTAAATAAAATTAAACGGAACACAAACAAGCATCAATGTTGAGTTAAACAATGTACATGAAATTAGAAGAAATAAAAAGTTGGTGAAGTTTTTTGAACAATTAATTAAGACAAGCTAGATATTAATTGATGCGATGAAGCAATAAGCGAACACCATTCCAGACATCATAGACCATCAAGGCAAGCCTTCCCCCCGCCCAGCCCCCGACCTGGCTGCCCCCGACGAAGCCCAGCCAACCCATCCTCCCTTCTCCGGCGACACCTCCGCCGTAAGCGCCGGCAAACGTCCCGGCGGAGCGAACAATCCCCTCCCCGAGCGTGCCCCCGACATACAAGGTCTCGAACAAGTCCCACCCGGCGGAGAGCACCGGCCCCATCACGTGCCTCACGTGCCCCTTCGCCCGCTTCGCCGCCACCTCCCCCTCCTCGCGCGCCGCCGCCACTGCGCCCTCGAAGTCCTGCCCTTCCGACAAGTTGGCCGCCAGAGCCTTCTGCGCCGCCTCCGACCTCACCTTCTGGACGTAGATGGCTCGGATGTAGTAGAGATAGAGCTTGATCATCTCCTTCACGAGGCACGCCGCGCTGCCCACGCCCATGTCGAAGCACTCTGTGAATGTGAATCTCTCTCCTCGATTCCTCCATGGATGCTCGTCGCCGCCGCCCACCTCCCGGCATTTCTCAGCTGCATGCACATTCATTAATTCCTATATATGTCCCCAATTTATGTTAATGAAAAAGTGATCTTTATCTTTAATTTTTTTTCAAAATATGTCACCGTATTTTCCAATATATGTCTCCAACTTACATTGATAAAAACTGACCTCATCTTTAAACTTTTTCCATAACATCTCCCTACTTAATTACAAAATAGGTACTCCCTCCGTCCACAAAGAGTGTTTCACTTTGTGGACGGCACGGGTTTTAATGAAAAGTGAAGTAATTGTGTGAGTGGAGAAATGGTCCCACCATGTGTATTTAATAAAGAGTGAAGGTTATTGTGTGAGTGGAGAAGTAGTCCCACCACCTTTTTGCCAAATAAGGAAAGTGGAACACTCTTTGTGGACACCCTAAATGACAAAAGTGGAACACTTTTCGTGGACGGAGGGAGTATATGTTAATAATTTTTTCTTCTTCTTTCTACACATTTTTTCTTTCACATACTATAGGGAATGGTACCTTGTAGATTTAAATCTTAGAAACTACAGATGTGTTAATGACAGTTGTCTAGTATTCCATGCGCAATATTCTAAGATTTAAGTTCACAATGTACATTTCCACATAGTATATGAAATAAAAGATGTATGTAGAAAAACGATTTTAACAAAAGAAATTGTTAACATGTAATATTTTATAAGTTATGTACATATTATGAAAAAAGCTTAATGATGTGATCTTTCTTTCATATTAGTGTAAGTTGGACATATATATCGGAAATAATAAAGTTGGGGACATATTTTGGAAAAAAACTAAAAAATATGGGAACCTTTTTCTCCATATTAATGTAAGTTGGAAACATATATTAAAGAAAATAAAATTGGGGATATATTTTGGAAAAAAACTAAACAATATGCAATGGGAGCCTTTTTTTTATATTAATGTAAGTTGGGAACATATATTGGAAACAATAAGGTCGGGAACATATTTTGAAAAAAACTAAAAATATAGGAGCCTTTTTCTTCATTAACCTAAATTGGGGATATATTCTGAAAACCATTAAAAATTGGGGACATAAAACACTATTAACATTGTTACAATTTCTACAAGAAAAAATACGAGCTCTAGATTATATTATTTCATCTCGTATATATTTAATTACCGGCGAAGCTGAGAAGGAGAATTCCGACGACCGTGGAGAGCAGCTGCATTTTCTCTTATCTTTGAGGAATACAGTATTGAAATTATGGGACTATACAAGAACTCTTGCACTTTCTTAAAATTAGACGTTGATTGAGGTTTATTTGTTGGCAAAGAAAAGAATCACAAGATACCTTGTTCATGCATGCACATACATTAATTACGTGTCAAAGTATTTTTCTTTGTTTGATGGCAATTATGATTATTCTTTTCGAAATGGAAGCGTATGCTATCTTTTTCTTTTCGAAATGGAAGTGTATGCTTGATCCCGGCATCATTTATGGGTGTATTGTTGTAAAATGATAATTAATCACACGTTATATACGTCGGGGAAAACCTCGTATATTGTCTTAATGAATTGATGTTTTTACATCCGTGATAAACTTAAGCTTAATTGCAAATCACCATATAACATATTCAAAATTTTAATGTTTGTGTCTTGATGACTGGATTGACCTGGCACCCCGAAAATCTGGAGTTGTTAATAATTTCGTTTTTTTAATACCACATCAGAGGTGGAAACCACATCGTTTGCTCCAACTCAGATCCAAATGAAGACACATGGGCAAAAATGACGTCGTTTTACTCTTAATTAATTAAAAAAATAGACACCCCAAACCCTCGTCGCCCTCTTCCCCAATTCCCTCTCTCCTAATTAAGCCTCACCGACGCCTAGCCATTGCAATTGAGATGAGGAGTCGATGTGCCTTACGCAGCCGTTGATTTTGCGCTCGGCGGTAGACAATGCAGGTCCACCCACATACGGGGAAATTACCTTCTTGCTTTAAAGCGAGAATAAAGAATAATTCGTTTCAGGCAAGACAAGAAGAAGCTTCAAGGGATGAACGACGACGCCTGCTCCGAGGAGGACTTTGAGGGCGGTGAATGTGGCTAACGCAATAGACACAATCAGGATCTCCTTTCTTGAGCAGTGGTGGTGAATGAGCCGAATTCGGCGAGGAGCTGCTCTGCTCCAGGTTATTGTGGCTAATCTTCTTGTGGTGATACTCACCGGGCTATTATGGCTAATCTTCGAGTGGTGATAAATCTGAGGTTGTACATCGTTCTTCCAAAAGGTGGGCTTTTATACTTTTTCATAAATCCGTGTGGGCAGCGGTCGCTATACACGCCAACATTTTGGGGGTGTAAATGGACCCAACGGAATATTTTTGTTACTTTTCAAGTAATTTATATATTTGATTAGCTTTATACATGATTAATTATATTTTCATAAAAATTCTAATAGCTTGTTATTATTTTACATCAAAATAGTTATTTATATATTCCAATGTATTTAGACAAAAGACTCGATTTTTTTTCTTATCTAACTTATTTAATATTGTATAGTTTACCCTAATTACACTAAATTAAAAATATAATATATCGACTAAAAAATTGCAGCCATTATAATGGATTCATTAAATATTACTCCCTCCATTTTTTTTTTTTTTATCTTGGCACCATTTCCTATTTGGGGTGTATTTTTAGTAATGACACTTTCTAAAAAAAGAAATAAATTTGCCTTAGAAAATTGGTCAACAAAAGTGACTATACCATTTTACACACAAAAACACAACCTTTTTAATCTCCATGCCGAAAAAGTAGGTGTCAAGCTTAAGTATACGGAGGGAGTAAAATAATATAATGATGTTCAAAGTAGTTTTAAATACTAATATATAATCTATATCACTTAGATATTTTGCCGTTAGTTATTGTTAACAACGAAATCTTATTTTTGAACGATATAAATTTTTGTTGTTATCAAAGCTTTTTTTTTTCTTCATTCTATGTAGTGATGGTTGATGTTGTTATGTGGTGTCATGATATAATTATATAGATGAATATTTTTTTCCTTAATTTAATACTAATTAATTTTATATTATATATATAATTAAATATATTAAATATGATGAATTATAAAATATTATCCCATGCATAGCACGGAGATATACTAGTAAAGGTAAGAATAGGAGGTGAATATCTATGTAATTTACTTCCGCGACAAGTCAAAGATATACCTTGACCACATTGTATGTTCCCGGCCAACTAACTAATTAGCTTAATTAGGGAACGTATTATCCTTAAGATAATATAATAACGTGGCGTATAGAGTTCTGGTTGGAATGATTACTTCAATCATCGATCTTCTTTGATGTGAAGCATGGGCTCACGATTATATTTTAAAATAAAACACAATTAATACTTTTAATAATCTTTACCTTTCTTTTCTTACCTCGGCCTGGGGGAGTGACTTAGGCTCCTCAAAATTTCAAGATAACAACTTGGAATATTTTTGCAGATGGGACGTTATACGGTCTAGTTTGGGTAGCCAAACAAATATGAATGCTCATTCTAGAATAAGTGTGGATGACTAAGCACGACCTTTAAAGAGAAACAATGTTTGTTGTGTTGGGGAATTGCTTCTATGGTCACAACTTTCAGTTTGACCTTTCAAAATCATGGCTTCGTATTTGATCTGAAAATGAAGTTGTAAAACAATCACGATCTCCGATCATCTTGCAATCCTATTAATATACATACTTTATAGTCTTAGTAGTAATAGTTGAAAATCGTTATTTCTTGCATCTGACGTATAATGCAAAATCAAATTAAGATTAGTCCGTAATTTGACTCATTGGTCTGCAGTGGGTAGTTGATGCACATATATTTTCATATCACAAATGCTCAAACTACAGAGAGATTTATTTACTATGACTAAAATAGGCAATCACCTTTTTAAAAAGAAATTGGGGATTTTATTACTCAAAGAAAAAATATACGAGTACTATCTAATTCAAAGCAAAAAATGACTAACGTGCTACGGATCAGAATATAACTTGCAATATATAAACATCTATTTCCCATTTGTCCACCACACAAAAATCCACCCGTGAATAACCCAAGTTAGGTTTATGAAAGCTAACCATTAACAAAGACACTTTGATATCATATCTTCCGATGAAACATACGTGGAAGCCTATGATTGGCGCATATGTGATAAGAAATTAGTGTCCACAATTCTTCCCACGTGATAAACGCGCATTTTTGCTTGTTTAGTCGTGTTATATCTTGATGTTTGTGATCAGTTTAGATGCGTTTATGTGGTTTAATAGCGTGTTTTGTGTTTTATGGAGAAGATATTGCTCTTGGGGTTTTTGTTATTGTTTTGTAGGTTTTCTTGGACCTATTTTG
>JAYJMF010000056.1:2107376-2117610 GCA_036873715.1 Salvia sclarea
GTGATTTGCAATTGGTTCGTAGTTCTTATTTTAAGGAGGGTTTTATTTTAGCCCACCCCTATATATATATATATAAATTTCCTTTGTAATCAAGGGTGATAGAGGGTAGTAAAAGAATAAATCTTGGATTTGAATAATGCGATGTATATATACACCGATATATAATAAGAATCCACCTCATGGAGAAAAATGTCATTCTCCATCATTTATAATTTATGTATTATTCTGTGTTCTTCATAGAGGGATGAACGCAAATATGAAGTGAAAATGGATTATATATTTTAGTATAAACTGTCTTTAATCCTCATGAACAATATCACAAAAACAGATAATTAGGCGCTGCAACTCAGTAGTAAACGGCAGTTAGTGTCTTTCACATTCACATCATATAGCAGGTTGTCTTTTCCCGTATGAATTAACTCATTTATGGTCGGACTCTTCAATTTGTTTGTATTTGGAAAAGGAGAACTGTATAAGACCAGAAACACTTAAACCTGAGACACTCATATATTAATGAATAGATTACTGAAAACGATCCCCTCATTGTTAGTGACTGAAACGAATAAGATAACAATAGAACGGCAAATAGTTTCAGCTTCTCATTGGCGCCCAAAAAGAGAGAGCTCGTTTAAGATCAATTTCAATTTTCAACCACCCCTACTGATTCTTTGCATAAAAGCAATAAAATTACGAGATTAAAACACGATAGAGGGAGGATCAGAAACTCCTGAGCTTTCATACAAGCACAGATGTGAATGGACACTATGCTCATCTACCAATCCCTTTACAAGTATACTGTAGTTTTCACTAGTGTACTAACTCTCTTCTTTCTATGTACAGATTTCGCTAGCATTTATACTGGTTTTTTATTTCACTATAGGCTTCAAAAGAATTTGAGAACTAGAAGCTGAATAATCCCAATCCAAAAGCCAAAACTCATTTCTCTCTTGTGACAAAACTTAATCCCAACTATTAGCAGCTGAGCGAACCAACCATATTAACACTCTAGAAACTGCCGATTCTCCGATGAGCTCAGCCAGCTGCAACCGGTTGACCATCCCAAGACGCCAAGAATTAGATCCACCTTCGAACAAGCATTGGCCTAGGACCAGGGAAAATAGGCAAATATTAGTTTAGGATCCAGTGTCGAAACAAATCGATCATATTTAGATTTTGGGATTTTGTACCAAATCGTCCAAGCTTGCTTCGACCTGAAACAACATAACCCCCATTCCCTTTCTTCGATCAATTTCAGCCTGCGGATGTTATATAACATTGTCGAGAACATGTCAGAAGAGATGGATTTTATGAACAGAAAAAGTTTAAAGATTGGGATGATATGTTATTAAATCTAAACTCACAGCACAAGAACATATGGTAATTCCTACAGCTGCAAGTGCTGATGTGACATCCGCCATCATGCCTGAGTAATTAATGCACATCAGATTTCGAGCAAAACCAAGAAGAACAATTGCTTAATATGTTGAGTGGTGAGTGCAGGAAAGCAATTCAAAGTTCATTTTTTATCCAAACGAGTCGTTCAAAAAAAAAAAAGTCGGTTGACAATCACCTTTACGGTCTATGCAGACTATGGATAGCCACTGAATAGAGTTTCCCTCGAGGTTATGCCAAGACATAATCTTGCTAGCTTGCCATGCTTCTAGTCCCGGCAATACTTCTCTGTACAGAGGGATATTGGCAAGAATCATCTTCGCAACACCATTTCCTTGAGAGAGCACCTCTCCTTTGGCCTTCAAACTCACGTGCTGCATATTCTTGTTGTGCTTCCCATTAACAGTTGGAATCTGAATGTTCCCCTTGTCAAATTGGAATATATCTTCACTGTTTGCTTTGGAAGATGCTATTTGCATGACATTCCTCAATATTTTCTGCCACGTATGTGTAGCCCCCTCAGAATAATTTACTACAGGTTCCTCTTTGCTTTCCTCTTCAGATTCAGCAACAAATTCTTCCACAGAATCAGCAGTTATTTCGGTTGCTGATAGTGCAGCTTGCTCTCTCAGGAACTGCTACACGGCATAGGTAATAGAGTTAACGATTTGAGGGTCTAAGCATAAGTGTAGCTCCAAAAGTAACCTACTTTCATTATCTTGTGTCGAGCACTTCGTGTTTTTGCATATTGCAGCCACTGCTTGTGTCTCTGGAAGGCAGATTTATTTGAGAGCCCCTGAAACAAAACTTGCATCAATATGCAGGGTAGTGCTCGTACTATATCCTATTGTGAATAATTCCATAAAATATAAGGTGGTTCCAGAATGACAATGAAAAGCAGCTGCTAATGGGACAGAGGCAACACACAACTTAACTAGATACAATATGCCAGCATTAATTTCAGACAAAAATATGCATGAATTAACAAGAAGACAGAAGCATACTCGAAATCACACTTCCTCTTAACTGATACTTAATATCGTAGTTCCACATAAACGATGTGCATGATGTCATGCGGTTGAAATTTAATAGGTGAATAGTAGACCAGATATGTAGGGGTATGAACTATGAACAACTTAAAATTAAATGAACTGACATTATATGTTATGATCTCCACTACTTCAGCGTTCACAAGCATATGCGTCGGGGAGACAAGATTGCCATTAACCTGGAAATGGAGAACTTCTGACAATGAGACAAGGGTAAAGGAGTCTCAAATGGATAGAAATGACATGTTTATACAGCACAGAATAAGCAACTCAGAAAATACCTTTGCAGCAACCATTTTGTTTCCAATTTCAGTGTGTATCATATACGCATAATCAATTACCGTCGCCCCTTTAGGCAGATTCTTAATCTGTTGACAGGAAAAGTCTATAAGCACTTATAACAGAATATATTACAAATTTACAAAAGAAGGTAATTATAATATTCTTGCCTCTCCCCTAGGTGTAAATACAAAGACCCGACTGCCGAGAAGATCCCTGGTGACTGTGTCAACGAACTCCCTCGAGCTCATATTTCCAACAAATTCCTCCTGCCACTCCCTAATTGCATTTAACCAGCTTATCTAAGAGGAAGAAAAGATTCAATTGTTAATATAATTTGTGACATAATCAAGAATGATAACTAAGAATTTCCTATATGTGGGAAAGTAAAGCAAAGTAATGTACCCTGAGAGCAATATTGGCATTGTTAAGGCAGACTGTCTTCCCTCGAGACTTTCTACCACTCGGCATAGCGTGTCCAACCAACCCATTCACAAAAACTTTGCCACTATAATGCGCAGCAATCCCTCTTTCAGCAATCAAATCCATCTCTTCCGTCCTAATCTGCCAACCAAAAGTGGACTATATCAATGTTCTATTAAAGCTTTATGCTTCAGGAGGGAGCACAAGGAAAGTGGTGACAGAAATATTATTGACACATAATGTCAAACCTGAACTTCCAGCCTGAACATGCTTTCATAGAGAAAGGGAATCACTGTAGTATGAAGACTTTGATAGCCATTAGGCTTTGGAGTAGCAATGTAATCCTTCATCTGTTACAGAAGAAGAGATTAAGACATAACTATCTGCCGAGAAAAAACTGAGTTCTATAATAGCAGTTTTATAATACATACAGCCCGAGGGATAGGTGTCCAAATTCCATGGACAAGTCCAAGCACATGGTAGCATATCTGTTGCATAAATAGAAGTCAGTAAAAGTAATAATTTAACATAAATAGAAGAATATAGATAAACTCACCTGTTGTGCGTTACACAAAGGCCCAACTCCTACACACGGCTTTGGTTTTATAATTATTCGGAGCTGGAGTTTAAGAAATTTACATTTGTAAGAAACAGTAGTGCATTGGCAACTTGGCGAGGAGATAAAATTCCAAAACCATATACCTGAGCGATCTGATTAACTTCATTTATTGAGCATTTAGATTTAAGAACGGCTTTATAAATGCTGCATATCACAGAAAGAAAATTTAGGACAAATATGACATCTAAATTGCCACATCAATTTGTTTAATTGGTAGGATGAATAAGCATTTTGTAGCTCTGCCCAGGTTTTGCATAATAGATGGGAATGACTATTTGGAACAGTGATTAAATAGAGAGGAAACATAAACACCAAAGGGAAATACTTTATAGCGGAGTGTTTGATCAAATATGAACAGAAAAAATCTATGAAATTACCTGTAAGGTTCTTTGCACACAGGCCGAACCTCAGTTTTCACAGTCAGAAGGTCTAGGAATTGATCATCTTCAATCCTTTTCATCAAAATTTGGTTTGCCTAATTGGAATGAGGAAAAACCATGAGCAGGTGACTAACTAATTCTAAAAAGGTTATATGAGTATAAAGCATTGTCAGATCAGTGCACAAAGAGAATGGTGCAGCATAGCATATCAACACACTTATGAGCTAAAACATCGCAGCCGAATCACAGAATAAGCACCTCTTTGAGATCTTTTTCATGTTCTCTATAAAGTTCTGCAACTCTCCTCTTGACCTTTGGATAATCTTCAGGGTTTGTGTACATAAATGCCAGATTTTCAAGTTCAGACTGCAAAATGGAAATTGAAAATGAGTAGAAAAATCCAGACACCAAAACTTGGAGAAAATGACATGAACAAAGAAAATGCACTTTCTCAAACAATGACAAGCTATGCGTAAAAGGCAAAGAACTATTTTTAGTACTGAGAAAGTGTATGCTACGGGAAGTAATAACAGAATCCAACAAGAGGGAGAAAACCGACAATGAAGTCAGAATGCTTATAGAGTAGAGACAAATAACTATGTTCACATTTGCTTTAACAGCGACTTGTTGTTTAATCACACAATTATGTGTATGCTGCCAAAACAAGAAATGGTATAAATTATTGGCCAACAATCAATTACACTTCAAGGAAGTGGTATGAGATGTGTAGAAGTCACTAAGAAGATAGTATATCACAATGAGGTGCTTGCACACACTTATGCACTTTCAACGAACATGTATTTTCGACCTTCAAGCATTAAGGTGCAAATTGATAGGTTCCACACCATATAAATAGTTGACTTTTCAGGAGCAAACATCTTAGCAGACAACTGGATATAAAACTCATTAATCACCAAAAACTACACTGAACGGGAATACTGATAAGCAAATTAATTATATAAGGCCAAAGCTGATTCCAACAATTAATTATATAATGCCAAAGCTGATTCCTAACACTAGAGATATGTTCAAACTTAATTCTAATAGAACAAAACAAATATAATCTCAAAAATGTGTCTGAAATATAGAACTCAATGTGATCAATATGGCTGAAGTAACAAATGCTGAATGTTTAATTGGTTATCAAAAATAAAACAATACACACACAAAAAAAAATTGCAGGATGTATGATGACATCATATTGTCAAAAGAGGAGAAAATAGCTTACCTTTATCTGGTAAATTCCAAGCAGTTTTGCCAGAGGAGCAAACACCTGCAGTGTTTCCATAGCAATGCTCGACTGCAGAAAATACTCAATATCAAGAAATTGGATCAATGCAGTTTGGCTGAAATATAACCGAACCATACAAACCTGCTTATGTGGAGGCATGTGTACAAGAGTCCTCATGTTGTGTAATCTGTCAGCCAATTTGACAATTATAACACGAACCTGATACACAATTACTTCAATCATTGAATGCCATCATGATAATAATCCCTAAATATGCTCTTATAAATCCATAACTTACCTCTTCGGTCATGGCCAGAAACATCTGACGGAGGTCATCAGCTTTCACATCTTGAACAGAATGATTCTCATTCTTTGACTTGAGTTTCCCAAGTTTAGATACCTGGAACATCAATATTCACAAGAAAGAAACGCTTGACTATGGCTACCAGCTTAAAACAAAACTTAGTTAGATGAATTTCACATTACTTTTTGTCCTCTACCATAAAGTGACATAATTGGCAAAGACTCGACCTAAAAGGCAAGTAAACAGTGATAAAATCATTGCAAATAGCTACCTTTGTTTCCCCTTCCACAATGTGACGAACAGTTGCGCCAAATTCATTCTCTATACTTTCAAAAGTAACGACATTTGTGTCTTCCACTGTATCATGTAAAAGACCTGCAGCAACAGACTCCCAATCCAGTTCCTGGTATAACAATTGTAAGTAAGAAATGTATTCTATTCAGAGAACTTGATATCTGAATAAATCCAACAAGCTAAATTAAATCATTAAATCAACAAAACTAGGAATAAAATATATAGCACCGCTTACCAATTCGCCAAGAATTTGAGCAACTGCAACTGGATGTATAATAAAGGGCTCTCCACTGCGCCTTCTTTGACCATCATGGGCCTCAAAAGCCAACTACAAAACAAGATACATACAAAAACAAGGAGGGTCAAGGGAAGAGAAAGGCACACAGATAAGTCGAACAGTATACTGAAGTGGCATTACATAGCATGCAGGAGAACAAAATAACTTGAGAAAGATTGATAGAAACTTACGTTCAGGGCCTTACGAACTAAATCCAATTCCTTCGGGGATAGATATGAGATGCTAGGTTTAAGATCCTGAGAGTAAAAACAATCAACAGCTCCATCTTGTAAGTAAACTTTGAATCCTTAGCTGTATGACATCATTTACATTAAATGAAACTTTCAAGCCTAAACATCGTAGAAAGGAGAGATCATTGGCATCTCCCCCAACATGGATAGGAACAGCCTTCGGGGTTTTCCTGTTACAGACACATCCGCTTAAGGCTACCCACTTTGGTGGATCTTATAACCCAATTTTTTGACAATAACCGCAGCTAGTTGGTAACACGTTTCCCTCCAACTGATAAGTCGGGGGGGTTCGAGTCACCACGAAGGGGAAATAGGGAACCATTATAGATCCACCAGAGTCGCGTTATACGGGTTCAAAAAGATGTAATCCAATCCTTTATTCATTAATTTTCCAGAAGTTCTATTAGCAGATCTTTTAAACTGCAAATCATATTTCCCGTCAACTGATACGGGTTCAAAAAGATGTAATCCATCCTTTGTTCATTAATTTTCTAGAAGTTCTATTAGCAGATCTTTTAAACTGAAAATCATATTTCCGGCTATAGTATCTCCGCGTCATAGATTTATGAATCAATAGAGTTGAATCTCGCACGCTCTACAACTAAGTGAACTCTTTATTACAAATAACCAGCTTAAAGAAAAGGTTACCTCCCATAAGCTGTCTGGAGAAACTTCGTAATGTTCTGGAGAAGAAGAATAAGAAGATGGAGATGGAGAACAATATAACTTCCATTTGTTGCGAACACAATGTCTGGTACTTGCTTTCTCACGTTTCTGCAAACTCGCAAGATTGGGGGTCTCATATAAGCACCATTCTCCCCAATTATGAACTTCACATCTCTGGAAAGATAATAGCGAGTTGATTTTCATTAGTAATAGATGAAAGTCCATACCCCTCTATTGGAGGAAAGTATAAATTAATGTAACTACACTACACAAGAATAGAACATTATACTCCACATTTTAATTCTTTGGAACACATAATTACTTATCCATGTTCCAATAATTATATTCTACCCGAAAAATGACACGTGGTGAAGACATTATGTACTCTAAATCCCCTTGAATACTTTCCTGACGTAATATCAGCATTTGCACCATAAATGTCCGCTACTATAACAGAAAGAAAATTGAGGAAGTTTAAAAGGAAACATAAAGCATTAGCCTATCTTAATGCGTCTTCAGCCATTACCAATATGAAATCATGAAAATCACAGAAACCCCATTTAAATAACATCCTCAAATTTTACTCACACAGCGGACGCTATTTCTTCTCACAGTTCTTCCACACGCCTGAGGAGGATGTGCAGTGCTAGCAAGAAATCCAGTCAGCACCCTCGGAGCTTTCGAAGCACACGACAACATGCTGCAATCAAATTTTCCAGCCACGTCCCCCTTCCACAACTTGCATATATTCACACATTCGATAGAAACTGCCCAAAAAATAATCACCAAAAGCATAAATAATCACATAAACCCTTCAACAAAATCAAATTCCAAACAAATCATCCAAACTTCCAATAAACTCAACCCAACTGATCAACTCAAAAACTGAAAAAAGAATTAAGTGAAGAAAAATATTTCCGCACCGCGCACCTCCCCACTCAAAAGAAGGATACCATAAAGCTCCAATTAAACCAGCAAACATATATTCCACCACTAAACCAATTCAAAAAGCGACAAAACAAACCATAAACTTACTCACCTAAAAAAATCGCAGTAACCAACACCACCTTTCACCAAACCACCAGAAAAATAACTAAATAATCGACAAAATACCTGACATTGAAGAAGGCGAACCCATTTCTAATTCGAAGCATCAGCTGAGAAACTAGGCATTGAAACATAAACCCGACCACAAGTCCTCAACGGAAATCACAAAAGCTGATTTCATAGCTGAATTAATAGAACACACAAACTGAGTTTTCATCTGTACACACACAGAGATAAACAAATAGTATTTTTCTTCCAGAAACCTAGCAAATTCTCCAATTTAAGATGGAGTTAGAGAGGATTTAGATGGAAATAAGGTAGTGAAGTAAATAGTCAGATAATCAAGAGAGAGAAAGAGCAAAGAGGAGAGAGAGGGATAAAATGGAGTTTTAGTCGAGGCCACACAAATGCCGTATGATAAAGATATTTGTCTTCAATTTTTTTTCCCCATTGGATTTCTGTCGTAGTTTTATTTATTGTTTATTTATCTTTCTAATTTAATTTCTACAGAGTTAATTGCACAAATCAAAATTCGCCTCTTATTTCAACTTTGTTAATATGGAAGCATATCATAACTTCTATTTTCTATATCGATGCCATTTATAATTACGTGTGAATTCTACAAATTAAATATGGTGTTCTCCTATTTTATATTTTCTATATGAGGTGGATATTTGCGAATTAATAGTTAGTTCGTATTTTACAAATCAATCTAGCTTAAATTTGAGATTTGGGGAGCTTAATGTTGATTTTTTAAAAGACTACTTTTGCCTTCTAGTTCGTGTTTGTACGAGTACATTTATTCACCTATCATTTTGTAGAATTTAATATGAGATTTTCCCATATTATGATATGATTAATTTTGATTTTTTATTCACTAATCTTACCTCATGGTTCGAAATAGAAAAAATACTATTCATACATTCCATTTTATTCCTTTTATCATTTCATCATATACTTCGAGAAATTCTTTGGTTGCCATTTTTACTTTATTTCAGAAAATTTTATCGTTGTTTTAAGTTATACAGTAGTAGTTTTTTATTTAGTTCTATATTAGGAGGAAAATTAGGGTGTAATATAAGTGGATTGAGCTGATTATAAGTGCGTGTGATGCTCAGCAAATGACACGTCACACGTAGCATGAAATGAGTAAAACATAGTGCACGGGAGTTTTTCCGGATTCAAGACAAAGCATTTTTAAATATTTATTACTATATATTTATTAAATTACTAATTAATTAATATTTAGTAAATAGTTGGTATTATAATTATAATATCGTAACGAGAATCCTTTAAAAACTTTAAAGGACACTAAAAAAATGGGAGGGTGTAATAAGTAATCAAATTGTGTTATAATCTTTACTTTCCCTGTATCTATTATATTAGTGCAATATATTGCACGATATTTTTCCAGCTATTATTAGATTACGACCATTTTTTCAATTGACGAAATTTTTTTATGAATATAATCTTAATTAGTAATAATATAAGTAATCTTCTAGTCATGAATATTTTTATGTGCTATGGCGTAAACTAAATCCACGTGCCTTGAAAGTTATCATGATTCATGATGCAATTTAGAGTTCCTTGGTGTTTAAATATTTTGGAATTATATATTATAGAAAAAGGAATTATATTTTAAAACGACAAGCCATGCATTAGAAATCTATTGTTTGGTGTTTTATTTTTCTGAGCGATCGAGTTCGCACATCAACGAGAAATGACAATTTATCCGATAACTTGAAATTACATATAAGAAATGTATAACTGAAGTCGATCGAATCCATAAGTGTGAACGCGATGAAGTTGGCCTAAATGAACCAAATTTAGCTTTCAAATTGAATAACATCAATTAAATTAGGAGTAACGTGATGAATCTTAATCCCATTTTGCACAAATACCAATTTGAAATATTCGGTTTGATCATATTTTTAGCTATAGGATGTTGGAAAATGGTTGGACCGGGGTACACCATTATACACCTATACCTTGAAAAAGCTAAAAAATAGAAGATGAGACAAC
>JAYJMF010000056.1:2117710-2137373 GCA_036873715.1 Salvia sclarea
ATTAAAATTTGAGGAAACTAACTTTTTAATAAAAATATTTACAAATTATGACATAAAATAATTCCCGTCGAATTTCGACGGGTTACAACCTAGTAAATATCAGTTCTATTCACCGTGGACACACTTAATAATAATATGTCCATGATTGACATGGCAATGCCCATAAATAAATATTTAATTAATTTATTAGGGTAAATGTATTATAATGGTTAAGTCTTATTCTTTCCATATTACGAAGATGATATTAATGCTTATCTTAGTTAGAGCTAAATATGATTTGATTTACTTATTTATGTGGCATTGTCACATTAATTGTGGGCATATTAAGTGTGCCCACGGTGGATAGGGCCGTACGGGAACGGAACTGATATGTATATATATTATTTAAAGTTGTGTGAGTAATAAAGGTGTCTTAAAAATGAAATAACCAACTTTGTCGGAACGCCCAAAAAGAAATACCGTCCATGTTCATCGGGACGGAGGGAATACTAATATCCATCTTCATCTTCATCTACATACTACATAAACATAATCCTCAAATATTAATAAAATAGTATCTTGATTTGAATAAAATACATGAATCTTATAAAGAAATGAGAATCAAGTATCTAGTAATATAGTTCAAACCACATTGAAACCTATCATGTTCCATCACCGGGCTGCAGAGCTTTTTAACAAATTGGAAATAGAGTAAGATGACATGGTATTAGCCTTTTAAGGATATGAAATTATGAACATAACGAAGAGATTCAAAGAAGCAAAAAATATCCTTAAACAAACCAAGGATCCCAAATGTAAGACATAATTTGATAAGCTAAGAGTCAGATAGCATGAGAACCCCTCTCAATGCCAAAAAGGCCCATGTAGCTAAAAGTGCTTCAGTTGGAATGAGAAAAAAAATCCTTCAACATACAAGGATCCAATATGTAAGACATAATCCACAAACTAGGCAAAAGAAAAAAACATTCAATATGTAAGACATAATCCACAAACTAAGCATAAGTTAAAAAGAAAGGCTCAAATAGCACGACAACCTTCTCAATGACAAAAGACATGCCCTCCGAACTGGCCACAAGATTTGGTGTTTATGCATTGTTTCAACTTGTTTTACCCAAGTTGCTCGTAATATAACAAGGTCATCCTAGATTGATAAGTTAATCCAAGTCGTATTCTAAAGGAAGGCTAAACAAGGCTATATCTAAGTTGAACACAAAAAACAATAAAATCCTAAACACTTTACTCAAGGTTTTGGTCTGTCGCCGCCTTTAACTACTGATTAATCTATGCGGAATTAAATGAAGCAACTAAATTACATAGGCAAAATTGAATTATATTTTAATCTAACGAAAGCAAATAAACTAACTAGGCGATAAAAGAGAATATAATCTAGGGTTCTAGCGAAAGTGTACAAACATAAGGTTCTAACAAGCATGAAATTAATCTAATTATCTAGGCAAGAAACATAAGTATGGAATTAAATTATCTAAACAAGAAATCATAAATTCATTCAAAGAAACGGAATCAGAGATGAAATTCATAAATAATAGGAAAGTAGAAAAACAAAGAATTAAATCCTTACAAACGTGGTGTTTAATCTGTAATATGAGTTTGCAGCAATGTTCAATCCTTATATCTAAACTAATCTATAGAGAAAAGAATGGAAAAACTCTAACTCTAATATCTGGAGTCAAGAGGAATGGAAGCGGCCACCAAAAAATGTAAAAATATGGCTTAAAAAGGCCAAAAATGCGTTTGAACCGCGTGGGTAACGACCGTGGGGTGTCCAGTGACCGCTAGCCCCGCATTTGGACGAATTTAGAATCTTCGAGCCAGCGGTCGCTGGACCTTGCTTGCGCCTTCGTTTCGATCATATCTCCCTCGTTGCAACTCCGATTTGAGAACGGTTTTCGCCTACGAACTCATATCGAGACGTACTATAATCTTATTAAGTCAAAACTCCTCAAATATACGTTTCATGATTTCTCATTTTGTCCATCTTTCGTTTGTTTTCGTGCGATTCCTACAAAACAAAAAAGCCATCAAGATCAACTTGAAACAATGAAATCAACACTAAAACCCGACAAAATGATGAAGAACAAGAGTATATGAAACATTGATAAATATCAAAATCAAGCAAAAAATAAGGCTAAACATGCATCATGAGTCACATGCCCATTATGGATGAAAAGGAGAAGGTTGCATACCAATTATGAGCGAGAGCGACATGATGCAAGACGCTTGTCAGTTCCAGAGCCACCATGTTTGTACCTGGAAAAAAAACAATAGTATAAGTTTATGGAGCTTATTAGCCCAAGAAAATGGAAAGCTTAATGTGTATAGGAAATAGATACGTGTTATCGATACCTTTTGCCATGGGCTGGTTCTAACCAAAATGGGGCCCGGGGCGAAACAAATAAATCGGGCCTTTATCGACAATTAAAAAGATGTTATATAATATTTAGAATAAGATATATTAATCTTAAAAATGACTTCTCTAACATTTTTGGTTGCAAAATTATTTTAACTTTGATAATGACGCTTCAGATGATAACGAAATTTCGTCGTTTTAATATGCATAAATATATGTGATGGTTTTTTTCTGTAAATTTAAATGTATAAAAATGTGTATAGTGGAATATTTTCCCATATTTTTGGTCCCAAGAAATTTGTCATAGAAAATACAATATAAAAACACTAAAAAAAAAGTCAAGAAAAACAATAAGCATACTATAAATATGGATACTTGATTTTTTGCTGAATTTTGGATATATATAAAACTGTGTATAATGAAATGTTTTTCCATGATTTGGGGTTCCAAAAATATTGCCAGAGACAAAAGAAAAATATATTTCAAACCTCAACAAATAATAGTACGGAATGCCTTTTAAACATTTCTGTGTGTCTTTCAAGGTGCGATTTGTTCTCTGAAGTTTCGAATGCAATTTTGTCCCTCCTCTCTTGAAACGTTGAAGTTTTGCTACATTAATAACTGTCCTAATTGAAAATTTGAATGCAAGTATTGGTATAAATTAAATTCGAACCTTTATATAATCAATGGTTCCTTGCATCTCTAATTTCGTTTGCCAAGAAATTATCTTCAAAGACTCAGATGGTTCCTAGCATTTTTGCTACCTCGTTCTCATAATTTTTCCTCAAAGCTATCTCGCGCAATTGAGTCTCTTGTCTTTCCAAGAAATTAATTCTTGTTGCTGCTACTACTACAGTTTGTTCGGATGAGATTTCGTGTAAGATGTCGCACATTCGTATGATGAACAACACGAGAGCCAATGGTAGGGGTAGATAATAACCCAGGGAGCATCATCCAAACCGTTCTCAACAGATATAATTTCACATATAGTAACAATGGTTTCCACTAGGTAGCACGCCACGTGGAACCATTTCCATTTCCCACCTATTTCAAATCTCCAAACCACCAGTGCACCCCAAATAAGAGTAAATATTGATTGACGTAACAGAGTATTGATATATGACTCTCATCTGTAGAAATTAGTTTCACACACCAAAAAATGATGGCATCGCACATCATCACTATTGTAGCAATCAAAAGCTCGACTCTAAAAATAAAACTTTTAGGTAACCGCATCGGCTGCTCCATCTCTATCCCTAACCAAACCATCTCTATCCCTAACCGCGTCGGCCGACCACATGGTGGTGGTCGTGTCGAATTTGGGTCAGTTGACCCGGTTTAACTCGGTCAACTTTTTTTATATATACAATTTAGTTTAAGTATCATTTTATATACATGAAGTTTCATTTAGTAAGAATGAAAGTATCATTTCGTTTAAATATCAATTGGTAAAAAAAATATCATTTGAGTATTATTTTTTTTGGCATTGAATACCATTTAATAAGAAAGATAGTATCATCTTGTTTGAATATCATTTATTATAAAAGAAGTATCATTTGTTTTAGTATCATCACTCTTTGGGAACAATGTATCAATCAATAAGCAGTAAAGTATCATTTATTTTTAGTATAATTTATACAAATGATAATATCATTTATTATAAGAGAGAGTATCATCTTGCTAGAGTATCATTCTTTGGAACAAAATGTATCATTTAGTAAGCATTAAAGTATCATTTATTTTAAATATCATTTTATACAAAGGATAATATTATTTCGTTTGAGTATCATTTATTAAGAATGAGAGTATTACGAAGATATAGTATCATTTCATATGAAGCACTAAAAATGAATTTTAAAAAATCTTAAAAAATTGGCCCGGGTCAAATTGGTGCGGATCCGGCGACATGATAGTGGTCGGCCGCATAGAAGTATTTGTCATTGTGTCAAGTATTTCTTGTATTTTCGGGACGTCGATCGTTACGGGTCGCGGCATTCATAATAAGATAACAATTCAGGGCGATTGAACTCACTTTATATTTAATTTTTTTCATAAATTATAGTCTAGAGTAATTTCCGATTAAAACTTACATAAATAATACCTATTAAAGTCATACATATCTGTTCGATATATTCCCTAATTGTAATAAGGGATTGCTAATTAACCCTAATTTTTGCCAAAAATGGGATGAGCCAATACAAAAATACTAGCCCAAATTGGTAAGTAGGCAAATACAAAGAGACCGGAGGGAGTATATTAGTATTATGTTTACGATGACCATAATTATAACGTAAAATGATACCCGTGGAATTTCGACGGACAATAGACTAGCAATTTATAAAACTAATTTTACACTTACCAACTACTTTGTTTACCCTTCTAGTCGGAACAATTTGACGACATATAATTATGAACAATAATATATAAAACTAACTAGTACATTTACACGTAATTAATTAATTAATTAATTTAAGTTTAATGTTTTCTTTTTTCTTGATAAATCACACACGACAGAAGCGTAAAACACATACAAATGAATACACATCACATGCCATCAACAAAAGGGTCCAACCTTTGTTGAAACAAAGCGGTTTAAATACTCGTAAGTTTAGTGTTATTGGATATGGTTTGATTTTGTCTTTTTCCCCTTATATACTACTCCCCTCGTCCCATATATATTGGTTGTTTTCCTTTTTTGTGGTGTCTCAAAAATATTGATCTATTTCATTTTTTGGAAATTTTACACCACTTTACACTATTTTAACTTATTTTTTAATTCTTGTGCCCAAATAAAATAGGTCAATATTTATGTAACGGATGGAATATAATATTTTTTTCAGAAAATGAGGGAATATAATGTTAAAACATAAACAAACAAAAAACCACGTGTCATTAACAAAAGGATCCAATATTCCGACTAAATTTGTACAATGTTTCAAGTGCCCATGTGACTCGAGGACGACTGAAGACAAATGAAAATAAATATGACTAGTACAAAATACACGAACCATGAAAATTTACAGTGTGTTCTCAATGATTACACAAACTTTTGCTTGCCTCAAACACTCTTGCTGCAATCGCCATGTTCCTCGGAGCCAATGGTTATGTCATGCTTTCGTTTACTAAAACTTATGTAAATGCGTCGATTAAAATTTTCAAAACCACTTAAATAGAAGCCAAAAGTTATTCAATCACATGCAACAACATAATTAATTGAGCATCAAGCAACACAATCTATACTATATTTAAATGTGGAGTCAAATTGAAAATTAATTTGAAATTGATTTTGATTTGAGTGACAATTATGTATTTTCTTCAAAATCAATGATTTAACATATATTTATAAAAAAAAATCAATTTATTTTATTTGTTAATTGCACACGTTCCATAAATAGTGGTGGGAGTGGGGTACCAAAATAAATTTTCTAAATATTTTAGAAAATAAGAATAAAAATGTTTTATTTTTAAAATTTCATTCTTATAAATTTATTTATTAAACATTAATAAAAAATATGCAATATATATCTTAAATTAAAGATCACAAGACAAGCTTGAATTTGATATAAATTATGTAAAATTTAGATTTAAAATGAGCATGCTATGACAATTTGAAGGTTTGAATCAAATTATATAAATATATACACACACAGTTATAGAAACGCATTTTTACGATTTTTATTAATAAATAATTTTATTTTTATACAAAATATATTGATTAAGAAATTATTTTATTAATTTGGTAAATTATTAAAACTAAATATGAAATATATCAATAAAATAAATAATAATAATAATAATAATAATAATAATATGTGATATACTATATATGTAATTATCATTAGTGTTTAACTTATTGAGTTTAAAATGTCAACTCCTGCACCGCACGAGATAACATTTTAGGATATTTTTGTTATGATATATCTAAAAATGTGTTATGTTGATCGATATTACTTAAAAACTTATATTCTATGTTTATTTTAGTTTTTTCATTTAATTTTACTTCTAATTATCTTTTATTTTACTTGAATTTATTATAATTATTGTCGTGCATCGCACGATGGCAAATTCTAGTATAAATTAAAAAGAAAACTATCAATCAAATCATGAATTATACCCTGCAACACGAATTTTGAACTTTTGCAATTAAATACACAACCTTTCAATTTTTTTGCAATTAAAACACGCTCAAATTTTCCAACTGCGGGGAAAATGTCATAATTTTCACATCAATGCGATGAATTATCGATTATAGGAACAGGAGAAACGACGTCGTATCGTAATTTTAAGTGGGAGAAACGACGTCGTATCGTATTGACGTGAAAATTTTGAATCCACATAAACTCGGAACACGCTGACTCATTTTTTCGACAGTCGGAAAATTTGGACGTGTTTTAATTGTAAAAAATTGAAAAATTGGGTATTTTAATTGTAAAAGTTCAAAAATCGTATTATAATTGCATTTTAAAGTATAGTTCGTGATTTAATTGACAATATTTCCTAAATTAAAATAAACTTGACGGAGAAAATGAAAACGGGGCAGGTAAAATTACTCCTGTTTTAGAGAAAGGTAAACCATTTTCTTTTGGGGTTAGTGAGGAATGTTAAAAGTAATTTAATGATGAAGAAGTTATAAAAAAAGATATTGGACACTTGGAATCTTGTGGTCTATAAAGAGGCAAATGAAATTAACGTTTTTGTATTTAAAAGTATTATCCAGATAAAAGTTTAATATGCCTTCTACGAAAGTGGAAGGGGTAAGTTTGATAAAGCAAGTGTCTGTGTCTCTACGTTATACAGATACATATAATATTTTAATTGTCTCGAAATTTTATTACTAAAAGTAATTGCTAGCCACTCCAAATTCCAAAGATTCCTTCAAATAATTGATATTACGAGGAGACCTAATTCATACTCCGTCGTACACTATTTTTTTAGTATTTTAATATTACTTTACTTTTTTTTTTCTTATTGGAAAATTGGGACGTCTGAAATTAATGATCAAATGATTCAAATTTACTGATTACATGAAATCAAATTTTGATTTATTCTTTGTCGCTTTTCACTTCAAAGAAAGATATATAAATATAATAAATTAGGTTCTCATTTTTTGTGTATTAATAACTTTGATAATCGTGATCACAATATATGAAATATAAGAAAGAAACAATTATTGATGCGGACTAAACATACACACTAAATATATGTGTGTCTATAATGAGATTGTTCTCATCTAAAAATAAGTATTGTCGTTGTCTAAACTCTTTCTCAGAAAACATGTACACACAGAGAGACACACCCCTCACTTTAAATAAATTCTTTAAAAAGAGAGAAACAAATGTTTGTAACATTTAAATCCAAATATTTGAGATTTAAAAAGTTTGGAAGCATAAATAGAGGTGCACTTTGTGATTCGGCTTTCTAGACTACCAAAAGACAATTGTTCCATGTGGATGAAATTTGGCCAAAATTGCCAAATCAAAGGATATGAAGCAAATATATACAGATTATTATTTATAACAATCACTAGTTGCAAGTTGTGGTCAATCCCACTCGTGGTTCAAAAGTAACTGCTAAATATGGTGAAGAATTGTTTGTTCTTATTATGGATATTTTGAAGGAAAAATAGCATTCATGGGGCTGAAATTCATACATAATTCAAACAATATAAAGCCTACTAATTAAATTATACTATGATGCTACTTACACCATGATAGATAATTATCGATCATAAGATACATGAATCTCTTTTATTAGAAAATGCGACGGAAATGGAATGATATCTCTTCTCATCTACAAAGGGACAAGGGAAATTAAATAATTATCTGTGGGGCTTGGAACCATAATGAATGATGTATATAGACTACTCACTACTGTGTGTAATTAATAATAAAGTACTCTTAATCTCCTAATTGACCTGATATTTAGCAATTTCTCATCAATTATTCCATATCATTATCCACAACACCTTATTTTTAGCCCATCAAATAAAATTAACATTATACACTAGTTGATAAAACTGTGATCTTGATCTTTTCTATAGTTTTTCCAAAGCACATCAACATATTATACATGTGGAGTTTCATCGAGTTTAGGGACGAAATATAAACTGTTCATTAATATGAAACCTGAAGATGAAAACTATTGATTTAGGACTCGAATGATTGAAACTATTAATCAAAATTTTAAACATTCATGTATTTTGATCACTTCTATTTTTAATTACTTCAATATTTTTATAAGTTTAATAGACAATTAATGAAAAACTTTTAATTGGAAATTAATATAAAAATAATTAAAATGATTCGAAATGCAAATATTTTTCTATTTGTTTGGGTCATCCAAGTTCTAAATCGTTAAAACCTCCGATAATTTTCTAGTGACTACAACACAATGATCATTGATCACCATATATTTGTACTTAAATGACATATAGATACATCCCAAAATGTGGAAGACCATAGCAAAAGGAAAAATGTATAAATACATCCTTCATGTTTCTAAGGATCAAGCGACCCCCCTAAAGTACATGTAGATGCAAATAAGTCCTCAATGTTACAAATTGTTGGCTCTCAGAAAAAAAATGTTACAAATTGTTGGCAAACACTTCCTAAGTATAAAATTTATTAAAAAGAGCAATATTGGGTCACACCATGCAATTGGATCTGGGCTTCTACCCAGGCCCAATTCGAACAGACAATGAGAAAAATGGCAATAGCCATTACCACTCTATAAGCAATGGTGTCAATTTAGAGCTCTTCAAATCCATCTTCATCCCCTTCTTCTTCTATCCTTTGAAATTCTCTTCTCCACATTTCCATCTGCAAGATTTCGAATCCCCCCGTCAAATATCGTATTCGAACTCAAAACAAGAATGAAAAGCACGCCTGCAAAATTGAATGAAACAGAAAACAGATTATTTATACCATCAAAGCTGATCACCTGATCATCAGAGTACTGCAGCTGCTCTGCTGCAAATAGTATGGTTTTGCTGTCACCCGATGATGATCCTTTCCCTAGGTTTCTTGCAACTTCGTCGTGCTCAACGACCTCCACCCTTAGGCCGTGGCTCACGAAGAGCTTGTCCATCCATTCTGCTGCTGTGGACTAAAATGGAGACTGGAAACGGATTATGATCTTCATTCCAGTTAAAGGGGAGAAGAGATGATTTACCTCTTTATTTATCTTCAACAAGATGAAAACTTGCTCACCTTCGTGCCAGTCTTAGTTTCGACTAACCAACTAGGCACTTCTCCAAAGATATAAGACCCCTTCATGGCTAAAGCGCTTACAATCCCCAAAATATCTTTCAAGTTGGCCAAAGTAACTAATGGGAATCCCTGCATTATTGCATCAGAAATCACCACCGCGTAAAGGCAATATGCCAACGAAGCTGGATAAAACAATCTTGCAAAGAATTTAATCACCTGAAGAACCCACAAACTAGGTCTGGTGCCGTTGTATCCTTTACTTTGTAAAGCTTGTTGAATATCAGAGTTTTCGGATGGGACATGGTAGAGCAAGCACCTTCTTGGAATCTTAGCTCCAACTTCTATTAATTTTATCAAAGATAAATATTTTCATCACACACTCTGAGTACTTGAACAGAATTAACACGAGGAAAGACACTTTTGAAAATGTGGTATATGCTCTCTTGCTTAGCTAAAGGCGTGATTTCAAAGAAAGTTACTTGGATCAATTGTCATTACCACTCCATAATCATGCTCAATCTCATGGTTTCTGAAAAACTCAGCCAAATCATCAGTCAAGAATTATTACAAACATTGTAAATTGTTGGGAAGGGTTTAAGATATGGCTGCTGAGCAATATTAGAATCTTTATGAGTTTTATGCAATTTTGGTATAAACAGACCTTCAAGCTTCTGAATTGATTGTCTGAATATTGTATCTGGAGATATATCAAATAGTACTGTCGATCCTGGCCAATTGAGCCTGTATGGTCTGGTATCCATTCCATCTGTCAAGAAAACAATCTGCAACAAGACAACCACAAAGTACATCACTTAAGAACTCATCTCTATGTAGAATCCGGATCACCACAAAAAACCACCATGCAAGAATATGAGCAGGCTAACGTAAATGATACTTTTTAACTGAGGAATAACTCGATTCTTGCCAAGAGACCCCACATTTGCTTCACTTAACCTATATTATGTTAGACTACGGAAAGACTAATTGAAAGTGTGCGACCAAGCATCACCTGCTCGATCAGCTATCCTTCCTTGAAGAATTTGTGTACCAACAATATAATATTGAGCGACAGTAGGGTAAAAGGAAGGGATTCGAAATCACGACTTCACACATAAAAAAGGATACCTGCCTAAGTCCATCAAATTTTTGCATTGTGTTGATGAGCTTGTCATCAATAAACTTGGTTGCAAGGCAGTGATTGTGCAGGTTGTGATTCACATCCATTTGAATATCAAGAGGCAGAAGGCACCTGATGTAGGGGTCCGTGAATAAAGGATCTGCCCAAACCATAAAC
The DNA here is from genome assembly GCA_036873715.1 of Salvia sclarea. Taxonomy (NCBI): domain Eukaryota; kingdom Viridiplantae; phylum Streptophyta; class Magnoliopsida; order Lamiales; family Lamiaceae; genus Salvia; species Salvia sclarea. Next base: position 2,128,581 of record JAYJMF010000056.1, read on the forward strand.
AATGAACAACTCTTTCCTGATTCCCTTCTTCAACTTATAAGCTGTTTAGGAGCTTCTGAGCTCCTTAAACAGGAAATAAAAAAACCATTACCAGAAACCGCTACAATTTATCTAGAAAAAAAATTGAGATGGGATTTTTCAACTCAGATGGAATGAGGCAATGAATTGTTATTTTGACCTCCATTTGCAGGGTAAACGTTCCTCAACAACACAACACTATACAGAAAGAAGCAGTTCAGCAATTCACACACAGTTGTTCGAAGAAAAGCCTCAACGAAAATTATGCAGAGAAACATAATTTTTAAAACCCTCGAATGAGAGAGAGAGAGCATGCCTGGACGAAGGGTCTCCTGGAAACGCAGAGAAGCGCGGTCCATGGCCGCTTGGAGAAAATGGTGAGGTTCGGCATTGTTGAATTTGCAATTAAAAGTGGTTTTGTTGGAAGCGAGAAACAGGCATGGCGTGAGGAGTGGGCGGGGAAGAGGAATAGCCATTGGCTGAGAAAACAACTTCATAGTGATGAATGAATTAGTTTTTCAACCCAACAATTGGGGTGGGGTGGGGTGGGGTGGGCCCCACGAGATTCCCATTGGCTATTTCATTAATTGCAATGATGGTAATACAAGAAACAGATATTGTAAATGTGCACTTGCCTGCGTAGAAAGATTCAGATAAACTTGTATTTGTAGTTGTAGTACTAAAATAAATAGAACATTTGGAGTCATTTTGAAATACAGGAGTGTAACTTTCTGTGGAGTCTTCCAATTAAATTAGGAATTACTAGCAAAGATACATAAATTACTCCGTCGAGCATAATATAATAAATGTGAAAATCCAAGTATTTAAAGTAAATTTAAGTTCCTTGTCTACTGATATAATGATGTCGTATACCAAACTCTGGACCTTTAGTGCAATTTACCAAAATTCCAAATCGGATAGGTCCTATCCTATAGTATAAGATGCATAAATTAAAATTTTGGTTACACCACAATCGAAGCCTTAATAAATCGCCCTTCCTCGAGTCCTATATTACACATGGATATATTTAATCTAAGTATGGCATTTACTATAATACCCTTTTCACAGCCAGGTAAGAATTGAGCTACACCAAGCCTATCAAGGGAGAAAATTCTACTCAAATAACACCTGAAACTTGCAAAGATGATAATGTAACAAAAACAAGCCACAACATCATAAAGTAAATGCTAGTAATCCACGCCCAATGCCTCGGACCACCAAGCTCAGCACCCAACGTCACACGACGGAATACCAGAACCACGATACAGCCCACCGATGTTGCGAAGAACATGAGCAAGGAGAAGCTCAGCCCCCCTGAATTCTCTATCCTAAGTGGCTTCTTATATGCGATGTAGTTGTACGCCGTGTTGATGAGCCATGGGACGCCAATGCCAACATATATATTCACCGAATTGCTGCATCAACATATAAGCAAATTCGTTTATGTTTACATATAATATAATGTAGTAGGGAAAATCACAGGAGTAACATTTAACAGAATTCTTAAAATTTGATATTGATGTGTGCGTGAGAGAGAGAAAGGACCTGCAAGTGATGTTAGCTAGGGCTGAATCTGCTGTTATTTGCCGCTCTGCTGCAATCTTGCATGCAATTAAATCAGGCCATGACGTACCAGCGGCTAAAGCTGTCAACGCAATGGCGTACGGATGAATACCTGCTTATCGAAATTGTGTATCAAATTAGTAGCTTAGAAATATGATAGGACTTCTGAAACTAACATGTATAGTTGCAAACCTGTGACACAGCTTATTAGATCTGTAATCTTTGTCACAATGTAAGCTATCCCAGCGATGAAAGCCAAAGAGAAAACAAATGCAATCCACCCATGAGCAATCTGATAAGGAGGCACAAATGCGAAAAGTAATCTCCATGGTGCAATGAGAAGCTTCCAAAAAGGCTTTGCAATGCGGAGGTGTGGATTGTTTAATTTCCTTGATTCCGCACTCTCCAACTGTTCAAGGAAGAAAGAATTATTCAGGTAAAAAATATGTCAAGAAAAGCGTCAAAGGAGATCGGTAGATTTCCAACAAAATGATGTTTGATGCCTCGTCTAAATAAAAGAATCTTGTGCAGAAAGAAAGATAGGAATTGGTCAAAAAAGATATGGCCTCATGCATGATATCAAACGTTTGTTAGAGGATGGGGATGATGTTTGCAAATGACGTGGAAGGGAGAAGCTCAAGAGAAGATTGGTGACGGATATCCCTCTGTAAAAACTAACTAGTATTGCCATAAACTACATAAAAAGTAAGGATGAGGAAACATAAGCCTAAATAGAGTACCGTGACGGCATCAATGAACTGCTGCTTCCAGATGGAGGGTAGATCCTCAGGAATGTTGTCTTCAAGAAATTGTTCTGGGGAAAATTCAACATCTGTATTGGGCAAGTTTTCATATGCAATGCCTGAAGTTTAAGATTGAATGTACTATACAAGTAAATGCCACAAAAAGATTCTAGGTATAAAAGCATTTAGTATAGTGATTGCCACAAAAAGGCCCTATTAGCAGACAATCTTTAGCATCTTCATAGCATATTAATGAACATTACCGAGCATTGCACACCTAGGAATGCTAGTTCCTTATATATATAATTGCCAATATTTGGCTATGGAGCTGGGAGTATAGAAAGCAAAATAGTGTGTGATATATATGTAGTTTCTTAAGTTACCCAGAATCAAGCAGATTAGTCGTGTTTATTGCAATTATAAATTATAATCTTCCTCATTGATTAACAGAAAGGAAATCTAATCAAATTTCTTCTACTGATATCCTCAAACATCATAGCACAATTTGGCATCCTACACTCTAGAAACCATGTCTTCTCATACAAAAACAATCTAGCACTATCTGGAAATGACATAGATCTAATTACAATTTGTTGTCTTCTATCTGTATGGTAGTGGTGAAGTACTGATGCTGGCTCACTATTCCAGTATTACCAAAAAAAAATACTACTCTAATGTATGGCAGGCAGCAATATCAACTCATCACTTCATATGATATTCTTAATTTCCAATAACATTAAATGTAAGATGATAGCATATGGTCTTGAACAAGATTGCATGCAGCAAAAGTGGAAGATATCTTTTTCATTCAGTTCCATAAAAGAAAAAAAGGAAGGCATAGCAGAAAATGATAGATCACGAAACAAAATTCATTAACAAGGACTACCTTGGTTGCCAGAATGGACAGAGTATATGTCAACAATATTTCTGTTACTAACTTCATCACCTTCATGTACTCCAGAGTACTTATGAGGAGCCTCGTCTGCTTTCCTGCATCGTGGAGTTTCTGATGGTACCCAGTCTTCCGGCCTTTCATCTCTTCTCCTAATTAGAACAAACGTTCTAGTCTAATTAGCTTTGCATGAGAAAGAAGAGAATATACAGCACACCAACCAAAGACCTACATGGGTAAGGACACATATGGCCAACGTTTATCTTGAGCATATGCATGTATAAGCAGAAGACCATATTGCCCTACTGTGAATAGTGCTTCCCAGAAAGTAATAACATTTGGAGTCCATACCTGCAAAGTTAAAGTTATTCTTCAAAAAAAATGTTGTGATGCAATTCAGGAAATTTTTAATTTATGTAGCATAGATATCCAAAATGATAAGTATGTTAATGATCACTAATGAGACAGCATTTGAAGTTTCAGTTTGGTTAGTCAAATAACCCTATCAAGTGAAATTGTTTCAAAGACAAAAAAAGTATGACCTTTAGTATTATGTACAGCCAAATGTAAGCCCAGAAGGACCAGAAAAGCCCTACAAACCATACTCCAAGATCTGCTATCTTTTTCAGCTCTCCAGCTTTAGGAACAACGACACAAACGGCATGGATGGGAAATAGATCAAAAGCAGCAGAACCAACAAGTGTTCCTGGACCTAAACCTGTTCATAAAAATTGATAGGCAGCATTTACTATTCCAAGTAAAAAGCGATATATCAGTAGAAATAATGCAACTCCTAGGCTGTTTCACAACTCAAACAGGAAAAAGGAGAGAGAGAAAACAAAGTCGGAGTGGAACAATGCTAAACAAAGTCGGAGTGGAACAATGCTATACATCACCATAATTCTATTGAGTCCAATGCCTCAGTTGGCAAAAACAGACTTTCAGAGGTCTCAAACTCGTTAAACTTAATCAGAACAAGAAAGATATGATTCATGACGGTACAAAAAATAGTATCACTAATTATAAACAAGGTTCTTATCCACTGATCTTCTTTCTAAAAAGACAAAAGTTGGTCATGTAATGCCTGATCAGCTGTCCATCCTAGAAGCAAATACATAGTCCATGGAAAGAGACAATTAGCTATGCATGAGTCTGTCAATGAATCCAGATGTCAATGACAGAAATAAAAAAACGTTCTTTTAAATTCATGGAAATAGTTAATATCTCAAAAGTGTAGAATTCAATAAACTACTAGAAACAAACAATTGATGGCCAAGAAATAGCATATTACTGGAAATTAGTAATTTTAAATGCGAAAGAGAGGGAATATTCGAAAATCTCAATGAATAAGAATCTATTTAGAGAAGAAGAGAACTTTATTTGCCACTTAAAGCCTACACATAGAAGAGGAACGATTTTTCTTTTTTTCTAAAAGAAAGCTGAGTGGCACAAAAAGGTTTTATTCAAATACTGAAGAAAGATGAAATTGTAACGGGGGCAAACCTCCAGCATACAACTCTCCAATATTCCTTATTGCATCAATTGTTGCCAATGAAATCTGAGGAAAACTAGTTCCAAATGCCAACAGAGCAATGTCAGCTACTGCATAATTCCAAACCTTTTTCTTTCGAACAACTTTAGCATTGGTACTAGGATCTATCTCTTCCACATCTCGGGAATGCTTGACCACAGTTTCCATGCACCGGAAAAAACGATCAGTAATAGCTGATAATCCAATAAAGCAGTATGCAAGAGCCAGGAAATATAAGAAGCCCCTCAAACCATGGTCAAGCGTGGTCTCATAATGGAAAAGCAAATAAAAATAGCATTTCTCGTGGCCGGAGTTATTAAAACCTCCATGAATGCTCTCCGTAGTGCTACCATTTAGCGAGGCCATCTCAACTAAATAGTTTATATTTGACAGCTCAACCACGGCATTGAACTGTTCCTTCCTAACAATTACTATACAATGTACCTAAAATATATGCATATGAAAAGTCAGGAAAAATACCCATGAAAACAACATCAGAGAATAACAACACTTTCCATAGCACAGATGGAGTTTTACTTTGGCCAAATTAACGAAAATATGCTTGGATTTAAGACTCCATAGAGGGGCTTGGTACAAGGTGTCCACGATAAAAAAGAGATGGGTCCAAGTAGACTATAGGAACTGTAGATGATAAAGGGAAGGCGATGGTAGTACTCAAACACAAGGGGAACTAAATTATGCAACAAAATTAGGATAAAACTGCTCCATGTGATATGATTTTCAAGTACTCCTTCAATATAACACCATAATTTATCTATATGCACAACTTGGATACCAATTAGTTTTTTAGGAGTTTAATTGAATTTACCACAATAGATAATTAATCGTGAAAAGAGCAATTAGCTACCAACAACTTCTAGTTTCACAAGTTACACAAGGCCACGCAAAGAGTATTGCTAATTACTAGTTTCCTTTAGTATTTGAATACCAAATACAAGGGATGCAGCTTGTACCTACAAAATTGAACTCTCGCCACACAAACCTAACCAAAAAAAAAAGAGTGGCAAAATTGACCCGTCAACCCATTGTAGTTTTCGCTCTAGCATCTCTCAACAAGTATCCATATGTTTCTCGCAAATACTAATAAATATCCAAATACCCAGCCACATAAAATGCAAGCACTCAATAAACAATTTGAGTATCACATCAGAACATAGATTGACGGCATTCAATAAACAAGGTCCCACCACCACCAAAATCACACGTTCAGTGTGACTGTTCTCATTCGTAATCAAACAAGCCCAATCGAACCAACAAAGCTAAAAGAATACAAGAACAACAAACGCAATTACTCTCTGAAATTCAACAGCGAAGAAAAAAAAAACGCAGTCCGACTCGAAACAACAGCTAAAACTAAGAAGCGGCGACTCCAAAACTCACCGCAAAACGGGAGATATCCTGCGGATTCGCGGCCAGCAGATCTAGAAATCGGCGGCGGGAAGACTAGGAAGATTATATATGTGGAATGTGGAGTAGGAGAAGCAAACGTGCATGGACTGAAATAGCTATCTGAATTCTACATCTATAGGCTATATATATAGTATATTCATGTCACTGCGTGTGTTCCTTTTTTTGTGTGCGTGGGGACAAAATCAGAGCCAAAGGGCGGGCTAGTGATAGAATATATTTCAATTTTTATTAGTTTATTAATTTTAACCTAATAAATTTATTCATTATTTACTCTTTTATGATTAGCGATAGGTCATCTTTCAGCGCGCTATGTTATGATACAATTATCGGAGGATAATCTCATTCATAAAATTGATACAACTTATTAAATAAAATATTGAGATTAAATTGACCAGTTTTGAAAATTGTGATTAAAATGATAAAATTGCTGAAGCATGGAAGATGATAAACTCTATCGTTAATCAAGAATTAATATATAGTTCGATTTTGATTTGATTTCTGTATATCGCGAGAACCTTCTAAAAATATGTTATCATATATATATGATTAATGTATCACATGTATATAATATAAATTGACCCGTAAATCCGTAATGTTCTGACATAAATTGAATTATTAGATTATTGGTTGAAATTATAATAAGTAGATAAAAAGAAATCTAGATATTCAAGTGGTGGATTTTCTCTATCTAAAAGAGAAATTTCTATTTCAACTCCTCAATTCTCCCCTTCAGCCTTCTACCGTTCTACAGATAAGAAAACAATAATTTTGGTGTGGCCATTCGCAATTTCGCACAGTATTAGTTAATCGGGATTTTTTATAATACTCCCTCCATCCCATCGAAGTTGAAATATTTCTTTTAAATACGGACTTTTAGAAGATTTAAAAATAATGTAAAGTGATGATGGGAATATACAATGCTCCTATTATTGAAAATTGTGCGAGTAATAAAAGTGTTTTAATATGGAAACGTTTCAACTTCGTAGGAACGGCCCGAAAAGGAAACGTTTCAACTTCGCTGGGACAGAGAGATTTCCAGCGGGATAGTATCCAAAAAATAAATATTAATATTTTGTTTAGATCCGGAAACCTTGGGCAACCATGCACCTTTGCGAAGAGAGAAGTGATCTACAAACATACTCTCTTATATAAATAGTTAATACAAACCATAACATGTAAATAAAAGTACTCAAACAAAATAAAGTCTTAATTATTGTGTTGTTCAACTCATTCTCCTTCTTACATATTATTAAAACTTTAAAATTTAAGACCCTTAGTAAGATATTTAAGTTGCGAATGCATAATGCATGATTCTTAGTTTATTCAGTTTCTTTTTAAGATGAAGGACTAAATGAGTCATAGTTTGATTTTGAAATATCCCACCAATGACACCAGAAATTGCCCCAAAATCTTTCTTTTCTCCAACTCCTTTAAGATCTACATCTTCAAATTGCACCCCACATACTTTAATTATGTAATTTATAATGGACAAATTATTCATTACAGTGTTTTGTCTCATGCATTCTCCTAATTCTGATTTTTAAGTATGTTATTCTTCTCGTGTGATTTTTAATTATAATTATACATGTTCCTTTACAGATTTAAGAAGAAATGTAAACCGACAATAGAACAATTTGAATGCTTTCGATGATGCACGTACAACAAAAGAACCGGTCACTGTGAGAATACTACGCCTATGAGTCCAAAAGGAGAGTACGGGAAAAGAATGGCTACAGATGATCGTTACAGATCAATGAGTAAAATTTTTTAAATGAAAACAATCCTCGCATGCAATAAAATTTTATTTCAGAGTTGTTATCCAAACAAACAAAAATTTACTTTTCAATGCAGGGTGACAAAATACAATTTTGACTATGTGGGATTCAAGAGAAAGTTTATGTCAAAACTCAAAATGGAACATATTTCTACCATTGAAAATTTTCAGGTACTTGAAAATATACTAACCTTCAATCAGCAAGAATTAACCATATGTGAAATATTGACTTTGGTATGACCACCAAGGTATCCGAACCACGAGAATATGTGAAAATCTCGGAGAATGGATTCGACTTTGTTAGTTTTAAGGATATATGAACATTTGTTTTTGGGTAAGTATAATAAATTTTTGATAGATTATACTTATCCAAGACAAAAGTTGAATCGTGCTCTTATTTCCTTAAAACTAACAAAGTCGAACCCATTCTCCGAGATTTTCACACATTCTCGTGGTTCGGATACCTTGGTGGTCATACCAAAGCCGATCTTCCACATATAGTTAATCCTTACTGATTGAAGGTTAATATTATTTTTAATTACCTGCAAATTTTCAATAATAGAAATATATCCATTTTTGAGTTTTGACATAATCTTTCTCTTGAATCCCAGGAAATCATAAGCTTGTATTTTGTCACCCTACGTTCAAAAGTAAATTTTAATTGTTTCGATAACAAATCCGAAATCTCCTTTTGGACCCACAGGAATAGAATTCTCAGTTTCTTTGTTGTATGTGCATTATCGAGAGAATTCAAATGTATGGTTCCTGATCGAGTTGGTTTTCGTGAGGTAATTAATAAGCTATGGGAGCGCAAAGAGAACACGAGGGATTTAACGTGGTT
>JAYJMF010000056.1:2137473-2153209 GCA_036873715.1 Salvia sclarea
AGTGATGTGGCATTAGGAGAGAAGAATGAGGGCTTAAGTGGCTAAAACCTTTAGAATTGGAATTATAAATAGATTGGCATTTACTTTCTTCTCTTGATACTTCATAATCAATTTCCACTTAATGCTTAATAACACATTACAAATTTACTTTCTTAAAGTTATCTTAAGATAAAGAGCATTTTAGTACATCGTTGTCAACTAGACCATCGTATACATGTATAGTTTAGTGGTAAAAAAAGAAGTTTCATGCCATACTTAAAAAGGATATTAGAAAATGTACTCGAGGGGTTTTACTTGAGCCCGATAACTCTCCACCCGATCACGTTCATACACAAATGACGATTACTTATAAGCTCTTAAATGATAATCAATGCTATATTTGTGAAGATAAACAATTTTGAAAATGCCCGATGTCAAGTATGGAATGTAACATTAATCTGATACATATTTTGACGAAGTCATAACAAAATAGCCCAAATAAACATTATGGGCTAGGCCCATTTTATTTAATTTCAGAAGATATTGGGCAAGTGCAGCCTTAGTGATATTTTCATTTACGTTCTCTTTTAGAGTAATGATAGATAAACAGTACAGTAGTAATAATAAGATCCACGTGTGAGGGTTTACTCGCTTCCAAAATATATTCGCTTCGAGGGTTTAAAAGGAGTTGAGAGCAGCTACTTTGATACGCTCTTTACTTTCTCTCTCACCATTTCTTCGTCTTCTAGGGTTTCCACTACCTCTCTCTCTATCTTTCTGCAAATCAGATTCCAATATGAGGTCTGAATTGTTCTTCGTCCAACGTTTACTAGTTTTTTCTTTATCTCCGTGATGTCGATCTTTGTAGTCGAATTGTGTAGCTCTGTTTACTTTGCATTTAATTTTTTCTTTTTCTGTGCTTCGTGATATTGTCCGAGTTTTTCAGGATATGCTTGGTTCGATTTTAGGTCTTGTTTATGTATTTACGCGCGTGTTTGATGACGAGAAAATTGAATTATTATTGCTCGATTTACGAACGCAAAGATGCGATATGGTTTGTCAGTTTGAATTCTACTTTTTAGTATTTTTTGATAATGTTATAAGGTCAATTACTGTTTCTAGCTTGTGTTGCTATTATTTTATCGTGTGTGTTGTTTTACAGGCACAATTAACATGTTGCTATGTGTAGGATGGGCTAACAAATATTAATTTTCTTTTAATTAGTGGGTCTTTGATCGTTATGCTTCGGCATTTTACTTTATAATGGAATTTGTATTAAACTTGAGCTGTATGCATGTGTGTCTTTGATTCTGCATGGTTATGTTTTTTTCCGCCGAGTAATAGGTGTATGTGCTGTCTAGGAAATTAGAAGATGTGTCAATGGGTGTTGGTTTTTGGGACTGGGTTGTGTGTCGGTGTTGAGCAGCTTTCTGTATTTGGTGAAAGAACTACATGCTGCATAGGATTTTTTTATACATAGTGAAGAACTGATATTGGTAGTTTCCTTTTTGTAGCTGGTTTATCAAGTTTTGATGTCTACTATGAAATTTTCTTGCTTACTATTATTGTGTGTGGGATTGAGCCACTAACAAAAACATCTTCTACACGTTATAGCCGACACCCTGAAGTAAAGTGGGCCGAAAGAGAGGACAAGATCTATCTAACAGTACTCCTAGCAGATGCGAAAGACCCCAAGGTCAATGTTGACCCTGATGGTACATTTACATTTTCTGCCGCAGCTGGGACCGACAATAACCTCTATGAACTCAAGTTGGAGCTACTTGATAAAATTAATGCTGAGGTAAGAGTCCCAGAGTCTCTTTTGTTTTCATTATAAACGGAGTTAATGTAGGAGCTATGTTGGTTAGTTTCTATGTAATATATTGATTCATTGTTATGATTAGCCTTTTTGAATTACGGGAGCATTGTTTTTACCTGGCTCAGTACGAGTTCCTGAATATTCTCATTCTATAGGAGTGCAAGATAAACATAGGCGTGCGAACCATAGTCTGTGTATTGGAGAAAGCTGAGAAGAAATGGTGGACAAAGTTGTTGCGTGGAAATGCAAAGACACCTCACTACGTGAAAGTAGATTGGGATAAATGGGTAGATGAAGATGAGGATGCTGGTATATTTTATAATTTATTTGACTATAAAATGCTTGAAGTTTTGTTAGCTCCACTAAATGACTAAATGTAATTCATCTATCTGTATCTTGCCATTTGATCAGGTGCACCGTCTGACTTAGACTTAGGCGGTATGGATTTCTCGGTAAGTTTAATCTTGTTTCTTGCATCATGTTATTATATGTTTTCCGTATTACTGGCTCTTTTAATGGTTTTCCACCTTGGTATCTCTTATAGAAATTCGGTGATATGGGTGGCATGGGAGGAATGGGTGGCATGGGAGGAATGGGCGGCATGGGGGGCATGGGCGGAATGGGTGGCATGGATATGAGTGCCTTGGCTGGCATGGGCGGCATGGGTGGAATGGGAGGAATGGGCGGCATGGATATGAGCGCCTTGGCTGGCATGGGTGGCATGGGTGGAATGGGTGGCTTCGGAGAGGATGCTATGGGAGATGACTTTGAGGACAGTGATGATGAAGGAGGTACTTGCTCTTTACTTTTGTTTGTGTACTTTATTTGGTTGCTTTTAAAATCTGTTAATTGTTTAGTTCTGATGATGGTTTCGAGTTTATTTGTGCTTTTGGAACAGTTTTCTTATTTGGTATTCCCTTCGGCTGATACTGATGTGTTTGGTTTTATTGTTTCTTGTGCATATTATCAATTATTCCATTTTTATTTTGATTTTCTCTATTTGGTAAAGACACCAAAGTATGTAGGCATGTGTGATATAATTTGCAGTTTGGTAATTGTATCTCAAGACCAATGATCAGTGTATTGACTGTTCCTGTTTACTAATTACTATGATGCTTAGACATCCTAGGTTAAGTGGCCTCAGCTTGATTGTTGGTACATTTATCTATCATTCTTTAACCTCGACCAAAATCTCTTTAGTTACTAAAATCATATTGATGTTAGAACAATTAACTGCTGATTTGGATGAGAGTTGCAATCATATATTCACCTTTGCATCATTAAATTGCTGATTGTGGTTGGGTCATAGAAAAAAAAATTCTGATTGTGGTAGCTCAACATTTGAAATATAGTTAGAGAGTTGCATTTTCTTCCGATAATGTTTTATGTGTATTTTGGTTTGACTGTCATCAGACAGCGTTCTTTCTCTCATTTTTTATGTCGAGGACTGAGAATTTGTACTGTTTGAGATGTATATAGGTTTTAGCACTTGGTTATATTTCTTGGTTGTTTTGCAATTGGAGTTCAATTTGTTTTCCCCATTAATGAACCATAACAAGTTATCCGTATTTTCACAGAGGTGAAGAAGCCCGAGGGGGAGGCAGTTCACAAGGTAGAAGGAGAAGCATCTAAGGACAAAGCAGAACCCTTGCCGAGCTCATGAATGAGCATGTGAGACAGACCGCGTATGTTTTTCGCGTGGCCTTTCCAACTTTAACTGATTTGTTAATTAGGCGTGCTTTCTGTGAGAAAGATGGTTTCTTTGCCTGAACTTTTATACTGCTGGACCATTTTTATTCTACTTTATGGGCAGAGCAATATTTCCATCCAATCTGTGTTGTATTTTTAAGCCGAGTTTAATGACTACAAAAATGGATGACAAAGCCTATCGTGGTTTCCCCATTTTTGGACTTATACACATCTTAGTTGGGTTTTGCACTAATACTGATGTTTGTGTTGAAAAAGATAGTAAAATCGTAATCATTCTTTTTCAATTTAGATTAAGCGAAGATGGAAATCAGTTTTTTACTAATTGAACATTTTTAAATCGTGTGCCGATCAATTTGGCTTTTGCTTGATGCTGATGTTCGTGGTTTAGTAGTATTTCTCACTCTATAGGTGAAGTTTGGAATCGCCTTCTTGATTTTTTTCAAAAGATGGTGTTTGATAAAGCTGAAAGTTCCTCTTATTCAAAAACAGATAAAGCTAATTAAAAATATTTCTTGAAGATATCAAAAAATTGTTTATTATTTCAAATTTTCAATATGCTTTTTATGTACATCCCAAGTTGAATATGTCACAAATTCTTGTATTATATGTTAGTTCGTTATTAGACATTCATAATATCACTTTTATTATAATAAATTTATCAAAATATATTTCGTTGTTATAACAGACGATGTAGTTATCTTGCAGTAGATGCGGTGAGGTCGAATATAATTTATAGAAACACCCAATCACCCCATTTGAAACTATGTAGCCTATGTTTAAAGGTGAGTGGTTGTGTGGGGTTGTAGTAAACGAATGGAATCAGATATTCGATTGGCTAAATGCTTAAAGACAATTTTGGGTTTTGTTTTTTCTTTTTTGACCCCTGGTTGATGTATTCTTTATTTGATGTGGTCCTTGCATATTTTATAAACTGTTGGATCAAATCGAGCTGAAAATGGAACATAATTAAAATTAATAAACTAGCACTCAAAACTAAGAGATGGAGAGTTCGCTATCTTTACCCATTTGTAATTTGATAAGAGTTTCTAAATTAAAATTGTGTTAAAAAATAAAATAAAGTAAAAATCTCATCTTTTAACTATACAACTATAGGCGGACGGCTGTCGTTGTGAGGACCCCTACCCTTTGAGCCGTTGCGAGCCGGAAGGCAGTATTTCGACGCACATAATTAAGGGAGTCATTGAAATGTGATTAAAACACCTCTTCGTCTATCATAAATTCATAATTCATCCATTTCGATTGCATTTCACCTTTATTGTATAGAATAGCACATGCTCTTGTACCCGTCCGATTTTGTGTATATGAGTTCATGTTTGAATCAATGATGTGTCAATATCATATAACAAGGAATCAACTCTTCAAGTATTAGATATAACTCCTCAAGTAACTATTACATATTGTAATTCTATTTCTTTTAACCTCATGACCCCAAATAAGATTTTTTTTACAAATTGAACCAAACTTCTTTCATTAGACCTTTCATTTTTCATCCGTTGTCGCCTCACCACGCCAAACTCCCAAGTCCAACTCTCGGTTAACAAAAAATAACATTAGTAAAATAATAATGTGGAAAGCTAACCATTGGTGGTGTCGTGGTGTAGTTGGTTATCACGTCAGTCTAACACACTGAAGGTCTCCGGTTCGAGTCCGGGCGACGCCATTTCATTTTTCTAATATTTTTCTTTTCTTTTTGTTTGAGGAAATTCATAAGCAGATTCTTAGTATTTGTTTTCAACTTTCAGCTACCTTACCTATATAACTATCTCCAGATCGTCCAATGATTTTGTTAAATCATCATAATTTGAAAAAGTTTTACTCCCTATATCAAATTGGATATTTTATTAGTTAAACTGATTCACCATATTTTGATAGACAGATTAATTTAGAGCTTTGAAGTATAGATGCATCCCATCTGATAATATTTTTATGCACGCACAATATACGCAGCACTCATTTCACAATATTAACAAACTCAGTTCATCCAAAGAGAAAAACTCAAATCCAAGCAAAAACACAGGGAAACACTCGACATTCAATTGATCTAATCCATCTTTTCAAAACCAATACCCTCCTCAATGGACCATGAAACCGGGCACACCAAAAGAGTCAAAGAGGAGACGACACAAAGGAGGGCAAATAAAATAGCTAGACCAATCATGTCATCTATAGTAATAAGGAAGATATCGAGCGAGAAGTAAATTTAGAATAATATTTATTGAATTAAACAAGAATATACAAGCAATGATGAAAGTAGAATAAGCTAAAGTGACATTTTTTATCAGGTTGTGACAAAATTACCAAAGAACTACACATGATGATGTTGCACAATGTCAAGATTTTATAGGTCAGAGGAGCCTGGGATCGGATTTTCACAAGCGCAGGACCTCGTCTCACGGACGAAGGAAAAAAAAACGAACCGCCTAGATGAATATACTATACAGCTCCTATGTCTCCCTCTACATGAAGTAGCTAAGTGATGCCTTCTTTCTCGATCCACCCTCCCCATATAGTTCGTTCCACTGTTGAAGCTCGTTCATATTTTGTGATTCTGATGCAACACTTGCACAAACCTACATTGCCATCCCACACACAGCAAAGGTATTATTATTATTATTATTATTATCATTTCAGGGAATCAAAAGTAAACTATATGTTTCTTGATATCAAATTAGATGTGAATTACAGACAAAATCATATACAGATTATGTATGCTTTTGTACTTCTAAATTCGAAATAACATAGTTACGGATTTGGAAAACAGCATTTAAAATACGACGGAGGAGAAGATAAGTGAAACTCCGGAATACTTCGATGTTTTAAAATCTCAGAGTAATGTGTGAATAGATAAAGTTCTAAGAAAATTTAAAATCAACCAATGAAGCCTTTTTATTTTTTTGCATTTAATGCATTTAATCATCAGATAAGAATCCAACACATCGGCAAGGTCCATCTACTAAGGAATCATTGACAAGATTTCATAAGTTTATACATTGGAGAAAAAGTATATTTGAACCATTGAACCTCAGCATCGATATGGTTTTTGTATCATCTTTTCTGTATATCCTCATTGCAAATATTCGTACCTGTTCGTGTGCGTGTTTGAAGTCATCCATACTCAGGCACCGAACGTCTGAACTGCTATGCAATGAAGGCAATGGTCTGTTCTCTGCCAGAGCCAAGGCTTTGTCCTACAATTGCAAGGTACATGAAAACCAAGATACACAAAGCTAACTGTCTAAACAACAAAAGTTAAGAAGCAGCCAGCAGAATCTATAAATCCAAATGTGAAAATACCTTCTTCTCCTTCTCCAAAATTTGTCTTATCGGGTAATGAGCAGCTGCTACACAAAGATTCTGAGAAATTGATAGTTCCCCAAATGAATAAAGTCGGTATAAGAATCGATCCGAATAACAAAGCCAAAACCGAAAAATATTTAGAACTTATGCAGAACATGAAATGAGGCAACATGATCAAACCTTTAGATCACTTCCCGAATACCCCTCGGTCATTTTAGCAACTGCTTCAAGATCCACATCTGGATCGAGCTCTTCTGTGGCTAATATTACCTTCAAGATTTTCTCCCTGTTTTGAGCATCGGGAAGACTGACCATCAACCTGCTCGAGTTATAAACAGATGAAGACAACTGGTGAGAACAACTTCTTGTTTAGATAATCGAAAAAGCTATTTGAGAGGGCAATGATAAGACCTCCGGGGAAGCCTCCTAATTACTGCCTCGTCCAGATCAAAAGGCCTATTTGTTGCTGCAAGTACCAATACTCGTTCCTTATCTTTTGTACGCAAGCCGTCCCAGTTAACCATAAATTCATTTTTCATTTTACGCATTGCTTCATGTTCTCCCGGGGTTTCCCTTCTCCCCAACATACTGTCAACCTGTGGCAACATACATAAAAAAATTTAATGAGCCAACCATGATAGGTTATATCACAACAACAACAATAACTAAGGATTATGCTGACCTCATCAACAAAGATAACACTAGGCGATATTTTGCTGGCCAATGTGAAGACTGCTTTCACGTATTTCTCCCCTTCTCCAAACCACTGAATGCAAAATAATCAAAATCGCCAACAGATAGGGTAACAAGATGATAATGACTAAAAAAAGTCGAAAACTTTACCTTTGACGTGATGCTTGACATGGATATATTGATGAAGTTTGCACCGGCTTCCGTTGCAACAGCTTTTGCGAGCATTGTTTTACCGGTTCCGGGAGGCCCAAAGAGCAATATTCCCTTACAAGGCTGCCAACGACACAGTTAGAACAAGTATATCGATATGATTGAAAATGAAAAAAGAAGAATGCTCGTTTTCTAATATGCTTTAAGCACAAAAGGCATTTACTTTTCTAAGCTGTCCTTTGTTGAACAGCTCTGGCCTTTGCAGAGGTAGCATCACTAATTCCTTGAGTGTTTCCTTCACATTCTCCAATGCTCCAATGTCGTTGAAAGAAACTCCAATGTCACCGGGTGGAATGACCTCACCAAGGAGCTTTTTCTCAAATTCATTTTCAGTAACCACATCCTGAATCATTGAAAGAAGTCGTTATGCGAAACAGTATAATGGTAAAGATGATTTCACAACAAACTCAAAATTAGAAACTCCAAACTTCACCTTGAGAGATTTCTTCAAACTCTTGTTTTCATCTTGAGTACCTTGTAGAATGTCAAGCCCGTATTTGATACTGCAGTGCCAGAAAGAATTAGTGCTGAGACTCTAATCTGATACCAACTACTCTATCCACCAATGGTAACGACAATAGATAAAACATAAATTTACCTTACACTTGAAATAACCATTTTTTTATCTATGTATGTTGGCAGAGTGTAATGCATGAAGTGATGAGTCAAAGCCCAGCCGATAGCTCTTTCAACATCTATTATAAATTAGAACAAGCATAAATGATTATCAAATTGAGAATGACGACACTTTGTTTAGTGGCTTGAAGTGTAATTATGACTCACTTTCACCGGACAAAGCTTGATCCTTAATGCATAATGTTTCCAAATCTGGACAAACAAGCCTAATCCGACTTAGAACCTGAAATTTAATGTAAAGAGAAACAAGATATTAAGCTGAGAAAGAATACAAGAAGTTCGTCCAAATATCAGCATTGCAACAAAGTCAAGAGACAGATACTTATGAAGGGATAATGGAATGACGAGACTAACCGAGCGGAGAAGGGCAGTATTTGACTGTGATTTCATCGTCTCGACATCTCGATCTAACTTTTGTTTCCAATCCTCCAGCATTGCTTCATCCTGTTATATTTTTAGCAGCATTCAGTACTTGCTTTTGAAACAATCAAAGTAGCAACATATAGAATCCAAAAATAGTGATTTACCTGGGGAATCTGTATTGTCACTTTGTTTGGGAAAAGACGGCTGAGCTGCTTCATACTTTTTAGAGCCTCTTTATTTTTATCTTGCAACTTACCAAAATTATCCTATAAAAAAATGCAAACACATCATGACTGTTTTTATACACATCACAGGCAAAATTCCATGTAATTAAATTAAATTAAATTAAATTAAATGATTACACAGAATTAAGGCACAGAATATATAAGTGGAGTTAACTCGTACCCCAAAAGCAATGTCGAAGAATGCTGTTTGGTTTGATAATTTTGTGAAAAGCAATCCACCAGGATGAGGCTGAAGCCAACATGTGAATTACAGTGTCATAAAATTATATAAACAAAATTTCAGTGTGTTTTTATGTAGAAATATTAAATAAAAGATCATCACGTACTTTGTCCTTTCGGGTGTCTGTCTGAGTATGTGAAGCAATAACAACAACATGTTCTGGCAAAGCTTCCAGCTTCATTTTAAAGGCAGTATATGCCTCCAGATTCCCAATCACCGATTTCTCAATGTCTTTGACAAACAAAATTAACGGGCCCTTTTTACTTTCCATCGATGTAACCTACAAAATCTCAACATATATGAATATTATTAAAAATCACAATGATATGCAACATAAGATAAAGCATTCTAGGCTGCTAATACATCGCATTTACCTCGAAGAGCTCATTAATTGCAAGCTCATTGATGTCATCGCCACTGGAGCTTTCAAGACGTAGTGAGTCAGCTGCACATTAAGACAAATAATCACAATTATAACTGGACGTAATCTATTAAAATTTTCAGAAATGTGTACAGAAGCCAGTGCATAGTGTTACCAGAACAAAAGAACCCTTGATCTTCTTCACAGAGGCCCCCAAGATCATTACCTTCGGGAACTGGTCTATCGAATCTAACCCCAATTTTCGAATAGCCATTTCCTTCAAAAGCAAGAACCACCTTGCCTCTGGAACCATAAGTTGGACCCCTGCATGAAACCATACAAATCAGGACAGCTCACAAAACATTAATATAATCATGCCAAGCAATTGGTGCAGCTCGTCAACCCTGCATTCTCATAATTTTGCAATGACTGAGTATCAAGTATATCCAAAGGAGAACTGATTTAAATAACGAGACAAAAAGCATCAGAATCACATTTGCTCTTCACATAACTAACCAAGAGCCTAATTAAATATGAGTAGAAGGGTAACATTATTGAAGCACAGCAACATAATTCATGTTTGTTGAAACATCTACATGATGTTTGTACATCACAGGGACATTTGAGCAATAATTTTCTAACTTATGCAATTTCATGCAACCAACATCCAACCAAATGACAGGTTAATCATAATTCAATTTGAACAGCAGTTTATCTATACTTTACCTAAGTGGCATTTGACTGGGGGAAAAGCCTGATGCTAAAGAGCCCACGAACTTTACTCTATCACCTGCCAAAGGACGCATTCACTAAACATAAGAGAATCCAAATCCTAAGTTAAGACAAGGGGCTGGAAGAAAGCTTTTGGTATACCTTTTCTGAAAGTGTAGTTCTTTGATGTAGCAGTAGATGCTTCATGCTTGGGCTGAGCAGGACCCCCCGTGATATTAGCCTCCACACTCGATGCCGGTTTCTTAAAGTGTACAGAGGCAGTAGTTCGCTTAGCAAACACATTTACTCTCTCAGGCTTTGAACTATCTTTTACGGTATCAACTTCCTTGGTTATCGGTCCCTAAAAGAATTTTAAACGCACAAATGGGAAAATATAATTGCACAAAAGAACAAGAAAACTAACTTATTAAAGAAAACAGACACTAATACAGTTTTTAAACAAATATAGTGGAAACTTACACCAGGTAATGTAATAGTATCAACTATAAGGAGTCTCACGCCAAAAAAATTAGCAAGAGCCTTGGTCAATGTTTCCTGATATATCTCCGAACCTGTGAGGAAAAGACGTAATGCGATGGTCAAGACCACCCAAGAAAGTAGGAAAAACATACTTCATTATCCGAAGTGTCAAGATACATTACCTCCTGGACCCGACAATAAAATTCTTGGGCACACTGTCGGGAGCTCTGAAGTAAGCCTTGCCAAATTCCCACACTTCAAATGTATGTACAATGAAGCAATAAGAACGTTCTTGGTGGTCTCACTGTCAGAAAATTGAACATTGAAATAAGCAAAACAATTCCATTTGTTCGAAAAGGTAGCAAGTCTGGCAGTGGTTAAAATAACATATAATGATATATACCTTAGATAATAGGGAAAATTCTCAAATGAAACATCCAGATCTTTGACATCTATTAATCCTTGCCGTAAGCCCTCTTTGAATTTCTGACGTCTTGATGACTGTGGAATGGGTGGACGAGAACCCTTTAGCTGATCTCTGCCTTTGTTATGCTCATCAAGAATTCTCGATAGGCCTATATTAAACTCAGCAGCTGACGGGCCTGCTAAAAAACGCAAAACGGGTCTTAAGTCATTGTTTTCGCCGACAATCTTCCCGATTTCAGCATCATTGTTCAAGTTATCATTGGCAATATCAGAAGATGGAGCACCGGTATTCTCAACAACTGCCGCAGAAACATCATCATTACAGGCAGAGGCGCTTTTCATTTCCGTGTCAATGATACAATTGTCTGCCACTTTGCAAGCAGAAGGTACCGATGGAATTTCAGATGCTTGTGGTACATCCTCACCATTCCTAGGTGATGGTGGAATGAGAGACAATTCATTAGTGAGATGTGAGAGCGAGGCCAGAGTTGAAGCAACAGCAACCGCAGCAGTGTCGCCTGGTCTAGCCTCGATATGTAATCCATTTGTGGATCCACCATGAGCTTCTAATATGCTGACTGAAGGCGGCACGCTAGTTGTCAATTCACCAGTATTGGCCAGGAGTTGAAAAATCTAGTAATATGTCAAGGAAATATACAAGTGCAGCAATTATGAAGAAGAAACTACTTCAAAAAGTCTATATTCAACCGCCAGAAACAATGTGTAGAAGACACTACTATAAGAACGCAACAGAAATAGAATAAAATTATTTTGTGATAGGATACATAAGCATGTTTATTTGATGAGCTAAAGACCACCTCATCACCTCCATTTAAAGGAATAGTGGAATCTTTGGCGTAAGCCTTTCCATTAACTTGGACAGCTCCTTTCTTCCCAATGATTTCAAGCAACGTAACCGATTCCCCTCCCTGTGAATCATCATAAGGAAGTGAAACAAACAGGCATTGTCAATAAGCATGATAATAGGAATGCCCTACCTTAAATATAAAATACCATGATGCGTTGAAATTCAACATACAAGATTTACTAACAAATATCGCAACATACCTCAGACTCAACGTGCTTCAGATTACACAGCAACTTACTGACTGTTGGATCTCCTACCCACAAGTCACATTGGCGGCCTTGACCAACACTGAAAGTAGGGCGATCCATAACAACATGGGAGTTCTGAAAACGGAAAATTGCACCAAGTAAGTCCAAGATAGAGAACTGCTGTAAACACTAAACAGAAACCAGAGTTTATTGGAGCTACAAGGAAGCATGCATGTAAAAGGAATTCAAGACATGGACATGTAATTGAAGAGTCAATAGAACCATTCCACCCAAGCTAACCTCACTTATCAGCATGAGACAAACAGCATTGTTTTGTATCCATCATTTTCAACAATGACCAGCCCAAGTTCAAGTTTTTAACATAGAATGAATACCCTCAACGGACCTAGACAGTTTTCAATTTCATATTGAGACAAATTCGCCAAGGTGAATAAACCTTTTCCATGACCTAATAAAGGAGTGAATACTTTCACAGTCCATTGGATCATACTGAGACATCTATTACATACCACACATCAAAATGCAGACTTCGACATGAATTGACACACGAAATTCAGAAAACATAAAAATCAAAAATGATAACAGGAACAATCCCTAGAAATGTCTATAGAAAACACTCGAAATAACATAATTGTCTGAATCTCATTCAGCGAGGACTCAAGCCTTTTCTTATTAGTTCAACATATTATAACTACTTGAAGAAAACCTTTTCTTAACCTTCCTACGGTTCAACACATTGTAACAATACCAAGAATCCTTCTTTGTCTTAAATTATCTTCTACTTATTTCAAATTTAGATCAAACAGCACAACTGGGCATAAAAGAGTAAACTCAGACACACCTGTGAACACTGAGATAAGAGTTTCCCCCATGCATCCCCCGCTTCATTGGATTTCAGCTGCCGCTTCCGCCCGCGATTCGCAGGCATCCCACTCGACTTGCCTTTATCAGCATCTAAATTGGAATCAGCTGCATCCACCGCCAACGGTTACCAACAAAACACGAGTGAAATTTCAAAATTCACCAAAAAAATCCCTAAAAGAAGTAAAATTCCACCACATGCAGAGAAGTCTAGAGGCATCTAGAAAAAGGGAAATCCCACCTTCCGCCGCCGCCGCATTCCCCGCCGGCGGCGCCACGTCATCCGGCTGCTTCTCACCGCCGCCGGCCAGATCAGCCGATCCGGTCTCCGAATCCTTGACCAGGGCGGCGCCCACCACTTCCTCCGAAGCCGACGAATCGTTAATGGATGAAGCCGATGCCTCCGCCGCCTGCATGCACACAAAAACCCAGAATTCAATTCCGCCAACAAACGCAAGAAACGAAAGAAACAATCGAATGGAATCATCAAAAACCCCAAAAACGCAAGAGGGGGGAAATTAAAGATTCAACCTTGGATCGCTTGGCGTTGTGCAGAGCAGGTGAGGAATCAGTTAGAGTGCGCTTCGTGGCAGACGAGCTCCGCCGCGTCTCAACCATGGCTTCTGATCTAATAATTCGACGAATACAAACCTCAAAATTCTCGAATTTCAATCGGGAATTCAAGAAAATCCTCCCTCCACCAAGACAAGAAATATAGTATAATATTTGCAAGCTAGAGAGAGAGAAAGAACCAAGAAATGGGAGAGAGAGAGAGAGAAGAGTGAGAGAAGAGAGGAAAAAGTGAATGATTGCGGGAAATGGATTATATATATACAATCTGCTTTTGTAATTGTATAGGAGTAATTATTTTACTATTATTTTGATTTTGTGGAATATAAAAAAGAAAACAAAATGTGGCTGATGAAAGGGCGGGGAGTAGGAGGGAGCGGTTTTGGTGAATTTAAGGCTTTAGAGTGTGTGTAGTGTGTGTTAATAAAGGTTAGGTATTGGGTCAATGGGCCCCCTTCCTGAAAAGGGTTGAGTTTAAATTCGAGTCGGCATCCTCGAGTATATTATAAATCGAGTAATACCTCAAATACTCAAATATTTACTTAGATTCGATACTTGCTCTTAAATGCATATAATCTTATTATATATATTGTTACCATAGTATCGTTTCTAATTTCTTACAAAAATAAGTATGTCTAATCTTATAGGTTATTTTCTAGTATAAACAAGGTCATTTTTACTAGAAGTGAAAAAATTGGAATCGAGGTCGAACCGTATAGAGAGTTACATTGTTTAGGTTCTGACTGTTAGAAACAATTTTTTTATATTATTTTTAAAATTTATGTGTTATGTATATCTTTATTGAAACTTGGAATATACATCAAAATAAATTAGATAATCTATTATTTAAAAAATCGTATAATATGATGTTTATATAAATTACAATGAATATAATGTAATCAATTCTAGTATAAATATGATATCATTGTTTATTTAATTTAAGTAATATATAGATTAAAGTTAAAAAAGATGACATAATGTTCCAGTTCGAAATCGGAATCGATAATTCCTCAAAAGTGGAACTGAATCCGAACCGGAAACCACCGTTCACAGTTTTGGTTTGGAACCGTCCAATCACGGTTGCGATTCAAAATGAGCACCTCTAGTTTCGATTTAATACTTATACGGTGATATATTATAAGTGCATGTCAGATTTTTTTTTTCTAGCGTTAACAAAAGTTATGCTACATTATTATTCAGTTGCTAAAAAAAAATGCATGTGTATATTTTGCTACGAATCTGAATAAGATGTTATTGTTATAATAAGATTTAATTGCATATAAATATACAAAATTTGTCCAGAATTGAGTCAAAAAATACACGAACTTTACAAAATATGGAATTCAAACTAAGTTGAAAATTCATTGGATAATATCTTGATTGTTTGGAGTCCAGTTACAATTTGAAGCTACCATTAAAAAGCTATTGACGATACATTTCTATATACATACCCATATTGTTAGGTTTTAATCACCATAAATTATGTGAAAATTAAAGTCATTTTTCTGAAAATTTACATTTATATAAGATTCGGGTTTACGTGTCATGCACCGTTAGAAAACTATTGTCGAGAGCTTTCCAACGGCAGTTTCAGATTGTCCATCAGATTATGAAGAATCCAAATTATTAGCCAATGAACTTTAGACTCAGGCTAAATTCCTAAATTTTGTAAAACTCGTATATTTTTTAACTCAAATTTTAGATTTGATTAAAATTAAAATTTGTGCATTTATGGACAATAAAATCTTTTAGTACTTTATAAAATATATCAAGAAATATCAGGTAAAAGATGTTCGTAAATTTTATCTGACCGTAAAATTTTAGCAATTAACCCGTTATAAATTGTGTAATACTCTCTCCGTCCCATTCTTCTTGTCCCGTTTTCCTTATCGGGCCGTCCCATTCTTCTTGTCCCATTTCCTTTTTTGGCAAAAATTTACACACAAAAAGCTAGGGGTGGGAATTTGGTAATGGTCAATGGGAAAAATCGAAAACCGAACCGAAATTTGGTAAATTGGAAAACCAATATCCAATAATATCGGTATTGGTTCGGTAAA
>JAYJMF010000056.1:2174755-2185254 GCA_036873715.1 Salvia sclarea
TCCCAATGGAGGGGGAATAGTGATTCCAAAGGGAATGGTGATTCCCATGGAAAAATCATACCAAGCAATGGAATGGAGATAGGAATCACCATTCCATTCCCACCTCCATTCCATCATACCAATCACCACCTAAGAGATTTTTCACTATAACTCACCCCTATATATAAACAGTTCTGAAAAAAAATATGAACATATGAAAAAGATATGAAAAAGATGTATTTAAAACATATGAAAAAGATGTTTGCACAAATGTCCAATTATATGAAAAATCTGAATATTTTATTTTTAACAAAGCATGGAACGACGTCGTTTCATTTAGCAAGAAATGTTCAATACTCGTTTTTAAGCGGAGAACGACGGTGTTCCATAGTATTTTTTTAAATAAAATGTTCACATTTCTCTTAAATGAACGACGTCGTATTGACGTGGAATTTTTAAGTTCCTACGTCCATCGGAAAATTTGGGCGTGTTTTAATTGCAAAAAAATTGAAAGATTATGTATTTAATTGTAAAGATTCAGAAGTCGTATTATAAATGCATTTTAAGGTATAGTTCGTGATTTGATTTGCAGTTTTGCCTTTTTAGAATGATATTGCAATGTTAAAATTGACCTAATGTCAACACATTATCAATCAATTTTACTAAATAGGAACGGTAGCTAGCTGGGTAGGTGAGGACTTTTAGTTTTAGTTTTGTTCTTTTTTCTAATTTATATATGAAAGAGATATTAAGGCATTTCGGAAAATAGACGAAAAGGGATATTAGATCATCTGTGTGACGATTACCTGCGTCGGCGGTCAATGAGTCCACGCATGCACCAGCAGTTATTGGGCTTGGGGCCCTACAAAAGGATTCCTAAATTTTGTTTTATTTGTTTTCATGTTAAGAAGTACTAGTATCTATAAGAAAACCAAGTTTCAAATTCTTTAACTATTTATTAACTATCAATTCGTCCCTAAAAAACATCAAGAGATCATGGGGGAAAGAACGGAAAAAAAAAAAAAAGAACCATCAAATCATAACAATAGGAACAGCTAACGAATGTGTGTGTTGGTTTAGTGGTAGGGGCTTAATGTACAGACCAAAGGTCTCGGGTTCGCATAATTGACTTTTTGAACGCAAGTTATAAGTTATTATAATAATTTCACTCTTTTAGTCTAACAATAAAAATTACTTGTATGTTATTTTCAATGCACTCGCTAATATTATTCACATCATGTTGTTGGTAATGAGGTCGAAATGACATCATCGTAGAATCACAAAGATGTCTAAATGTCCAAT
Source organism: Salvia sclarea (assembly GCA_036873715.1). NCBI lineage: Eukaryota > Viridiplantae > Streptophyta > Magnoliopsida > Lamiales > Lamiaceae > Salvia > Salvia sclarea. Next base: position 2,176,037 of record JAYJMF010000056.1, read on the forward strand.
TATTAGACAACACACATGGTGATATTTTTCAAAATATCATAGGATAATCTCAAAGGCACAAGAATAGTATGACTCTCATTGGTGCCACTTAAATATGGAGTATAATTTATAAATATTAATATCTAATCATTATTAAAATTTAATAATTTTTTATTTAGTATATTAAATATTAAAATTTTAAAAAATCTCTCTATATATAAGACCTTAATTTTTATATTACTACATCACATCAATACTTTTTTGTTATTCGTATTTTCCATCTCTATCTCATACTATTGTTTTTTTATTTTGAAGCCATGATCCAAATTATCCCAATAATTATTCAACTTTTGGATCTTTTAAATTTTATATATCTATTTTTAATTTGGTTTATTTATTTTTAATTTTATATTAACTCTTATAATTTTTGTTGTATAATAAAGTATTACGAATTTCTAAATGTATGGTAATTAATTTTATCTTAGATATGAATTTTGCAAATAATTTATATTTCTCTATTTTTAAATTTTGTTAGTACATTTAAAATTATAATGGCTAATAATTTTAACAAAAATAAAATAAATTAAAAATATATTTATATCATGTGAGTGTCATTAATGAAAGCAAAAATAAGATGAAGGTTGAATTGTATAGATGGAAGAAAATGAAATATATATTTTAATTGAGAATTGGATCAAGGAAAATCATTTATCGAAATAATCTTTGTCCAAGCGACACCATTTCAGCTTCAATAACATTATACCTATACAACGAGGTATTATGGGTGATATGTGAAAAATACACCTATGAATCTCTATAATGAAATAAAGATATTGTCATATGTCATTTTCTTCAATCATATATAAAAGTTAGGCGTATCGATTTTTGGTGCAAAACACAAGAATTTATATGTTGAATTAATGTTAGTGGATTATGTAACAATTGACTTTTGTTTTGTTTCATTGCCTAGTCATTCATAAATCGACCTAATATATGATGTGATAATTTAATGATTGAGAAAATATTGTGTTCTAGATTTAATAATTCGTGTCCACTCATATGGTAACGGATGTCAAGTATCAAAAAAAAATTAAGAATTTATTATACTCTATACCCCAACACTTTACCATACTAAATAATTTTCAACTTTAAATAAATTAATTATTTATATTCTGCAGTTTTGGAGAGCAGCCTGATGTGGATTATCTTGTAAATATGATCAAGACGTGTGTGTATCATTCTTTTTCATTTTCTTTTCTGCTTCCTTCTAATAGGGAGTGCTTATTCTAGTTAATAGTATAAATTATATGATTGATTAAATAATGAGTTCAGAATTAACTTATTTATTAAAATAGATAACAGATTAACGTGAATTATTTTCAGATATCTATTACTCCATAACTTATTTATTAAAATAAATAGTAACATATTAGCATGAATTATTTTCATATATCTATATATTATTCCATATCACTTCAACACTCCATTATACGTTCTCCACATCGGCATAAAATATGACATCTGCGGTAGTAGTATAGAAAAAAAAAAACAAATCCCATTCTTTTTCTATATAGTCGCATTTTTGTAAAATACGCGTGTGTTGCTCGCGATCGTCAAAATGGAGTATATTTTTATTAATGCTATTCTTATTTATTATTGTGACTCTTTATAAAAAGCGCTTAATGGAATATGTTTAATATTTTGATGATTTGTTTAACAATTATAGTAATAAAATGAATTGTAGAATGCAAAACGACATTAACATTGATGAGTCTCGCGGAAAAACCCAAGTCATCATAATTCATAATCATAAAGCAGCAAAAAAGGGGTGCACAAAAAATACACACGCGCACACACTCACCAACCCTAATATCTTCAATCTTCACTTTCACTCCAATTTTATTCTCTCTCTATCATGTAAACTGTTCATCAAGCTCTAATTAAGCCTCAAATGGGTCTCCTGTAACCGCTTCTTTCTTGTAGTAATTATTTCTGTTGAATCAGCCATGTACAAAAAGATCGAGTTTTTGAAGGAATAGTTTTTGTACAGATCTGTGTGGCCCTTACTTGTTGGAGGATTCCGCGCCTAAATGCTGATATTTTTGTTATTTGGGCTTGTTTTGCATTTACTTTAATGTGTAAATTTTGGATTTTTATCTCTTGCCGAACCTAATTTTGTCCGATTTGAAGCTCTAGGTTTGGAATTGTGTGCAGAAATTTCTTGTTAGTTGCCGTTGTTGGAATATTTTTGATTTGTTATAAAGATTGCTTTTGTCGGGGTTTTAGTAGAAATACTTTTTTAGCATGTTTTATGGGGCCAAACAGCTTTGTTAATTATAGCATTTCTGGAACAAATTTAGTGGGTTTTGATGATAATTTTCATCAGAAGTTGAGATCTTTAGGCTTTGGTTAAAGGGTTATGAGATTTGAGATTGCTGTAGGTGGAGAGAGGTTGAGTTTTTGGAGTTGATATATCATTTTTGTCAATTATGTCATTCAAGAGTATACTTCAGGATATGAAGGGTGAATTTGGGAGCATATCTAGGAAGGGGTTTGAAGGGAGATTTGGGAGGTCTAGGTCTCACCGAGTAGTCGAGGAGTCTACGGTGACTGCTGTGGATGCTCTGAGGCAGAGCTGCTGGGCCAATATGCCGCCCGAGCTCTTGAGGGACGTTCTTATGCGCATCGAGGAGTCCGATTGTGATTGGCCCTCAAGGCAGAATGTTGTTGCTTGTGCCGGTGTTTGTAGGAGCTGGCGGGAAATTATGAAGGAAATTGTTAGAAACTTGGAAGTATCTGGAAAGGTCACCTTTCCCATTTCTGTGAAGCAGGTTCGTATTGTCGTGGAAGCTTTATGGCCTTTTATTATGTGCTGTGATATGATGCCATCTTCGTCTTTCATTCTCATTTATCTGGCATCAACATTTAGAGCTCTCCCTTTAGTTACCCTAAAAAATTAAGTTCATAATATTGCTCAGAACCTTCTTGATTGCTCCAGGTGTGATGTAGCTGCTGTGTGAATTTGTTTCAAATCTGTGGGATGAAAAATCAATATTGATACTTATACTCTAGAGATGCACTTGCTAAATATTTTGATAATTAAGTGTTCAAGAAGTGTAATACATTTGAATAAAGAAGGAAGGTATTCTGGCTTTGTACAACTTCTTCGGATTTGGACGTGTCCTCTTTCAAAAACCACATTGGCTCTCTTAATTTAATGTGAAATGGTGCTAATATGACTGCTAATGCCCATTGTCATGTTTCACAAACTTGTATGGATGAAAAAGTGCCCAAGTAATTTAAAGAAGAACGTGTTATCTGATAGCAATAGCATGCAGTTTTCTTACAAATTAAGAGGAATCCAGATGTAGCTGACTGCTTGTGGATGTTGAACTCGAAAGATGACTTATCTGGCTGATCTTTTGAGAAAATCTTATAGTTGATGTTGAACTCTAGTGAGTGCTGAAATAATTATATGTTGTTTCTGCAGCCTGGTCCAAGAAGCACCCTAGTTCAGTGTTTCATTAAGCGGAATCGAAGCTCTCAAACCTATCACCTATACCTTAATTATAGTCAAGGTAAATTGCGTGAATTCACTTGTTTTCATCCACCATCTTTATTGGACGGTGGTACCTACATCTAGCTAGGGTTTATTCCCATTAAATGATCAGTAACAAATTTATCTATTTCATGCACCTTATTTAGATGCTCAAAAGATTGTAGTTGCCCTACAGGGCCGAGTTTTGCTTTTCAAGTCATATTAAATTTTCATATCTTCTTCTTGCAACAGCTTCTAATGATAATGGGAAGTTTCTTCTTGCCGCTCGAAGATGTCGACGACCAACTTACACTGACTACATAATATCTCTGAATGCTGGAGATGTATCTAAGACCAGCAGCAACTACATAGGGAAGCTGAGGTAAATCTTTTGGTTGAGGGTATTATTGCTTCCAGACACTCTTATCATTAAGCTTTTCTCACATTCCGGTCATGACAGGTCTAATTTTTTGGGAACCAAGTTCACAATCTTTGATGCTCAGCCGCCAAATGCTGGAGCTAAAGTTACTAAATCTCGTTCGACGAGGTTAGTAGGAATGAGACAAATCTCTCCTAGGGTCCCTGCTGGCAACTTTCCGGTGGCCCATATTTCCTACGAGTTGAATGTCTTGGGTTCGAGGTGAGGAACTAACCACTTGGTCATAATTTTCTTATTAAAGTTACAACTAGACCATTAAATGTTGTGGATCGATCATAACTTTGCTATCATTGACATTTCCTAGAATGGTATACCTATTTTGAAAACCTCAAAGTGGCATTACTATATGTCAGGTGGCAATTCTTTAGGTAAAATATGATGGTTTAGTGTTAGTCTTTTGAATCCATACCATTATCATGTTTACACGATTCCAACACAAAATTATCATTTTGTATAGCTATCTCGTCGAATTTAAAGTGATTTCCTTAATGTGACTTGTAATGGATAATGCTTATATAATTCTCTTGTTGTATAATTCCATGGGTCATTATGTGTTTATATATATATATATCATTGTATTATTTAAGATGATTTTGTGTCATGGTCGTGTTCGTATTTCAGCTTGTTGTGGTGTAACGTTATCGGTAACTGTAATATAATGTTTGCTAATTTACATAAGCTTGAACTTGTAGGGGACCAAGGCGGATGCAATGCGTCATGGATGCTATCCCTGTTTCTGCAATCGAACCAGGAGGTGTCGCCCCAACACAGACGGCATTCATACCAGGAAACTTTGATTCATTTCCCTCCCTCCCCTTTTTCAGATCAAAGTCGACCCGTTCTGATAGCTTCCAGTCCGGACCCCTCTTAACGCCCAAAGATGAAATGCTAGTATTGAAAAACAAGACTCCTAGATGGCACGACCAACTCCAATGCTGGTGCCTCAACTTCAATGGGCGCGTCACAGTTGCCTCGGTGAAAAACTTCCAGCTCGTTGCCTCCCTCGAGAATGGAGCCGGCGGGCAAGAGCAGCAGCAGGAGAACGTGATCCTCCAATTCGGAAAGGTTGGGAAGGACATCTTCACCATGGACTACCAGTATCCAGTCTCCGCTTTCCAGGCGTTCGCCATCTGCCTCAGCAGCTTTGACACCAAGATTGCATGCGAATGACGTATCGGGTGAGTTTGCTAGTCTTTGACATAACAAAAGGATGTGAGAATCTGACCACAGTGAGAAATGTCGGAATTGTTCCTTAATTTAGTGGAAGAAACCGAAAAAGGGGGGGAGGGGATGTTTGTTGTTTGCATGAATTTGAATTTGAGCATCATCAACTTGAATCCTGTTTATAGGAATGGAGCCAATCTTGTTACTTTGTAGCAACAGCTGATAATTGATATGTTGATAATGATATTGAGTGTATCTTCGTTTATTTTTTTTGTCTGATTTCTATGGAATTATAGAAGTCTGTTGCAAATGCCCATTTTCTTGATAATTAACTTCGCACTGTTAATAAATATATGAAACTGGAATTTGTTTGTTAGAAACACCTTTTCCAAAGCAATGGCTTCGAAATCTTTTTTAGCAAGTAAGTTCATGAGTTTGACTTCTTTTTAATGTTGTTTAGGTCAAATTTTGTATATTCATAAATCAATACTTCTCCGTCCCATTCTTCTTGTCTTGCTTTCCTGGTTGGATCGTCCCTTTCTTTTTGTCCCATTTTCTTTTTTGGCAAGAATTTATACACAAAAAGCATGTGGGTCTAACCACCTCACACTTATCAACTTTACTTTATTAATCTTCGTGGCGTAAAAAATGAGACAAGAAGAATGTGATGGAGGAAGTAGGAGATTCATCAACTTTATTTTATTAATCTTCGTGGCGAAAAAAAATGAAACAAGAAGAATGTGATAGGAGATAGTAATGACTGCGAGTAGATTAACTTAAATAAATATTTTGGTCGTGTTGTGGCCGTTCACTCTTTATATAAGTGATTGCTCCCATTATTTTTAAACTTGATCATTTATGAACAAATTTGATAAATATCATGTATCTATTGTTCAAACCTAAACTCTACGAATATACTCCCTCTGAACTGTTACACTTGACCCCTGTTTTTTGGATGCGGAGATTAAGAAAAAACTTTTATTAAGCTATAAAGTGTAAAAGGCCTACCAACCTTTTTGTGTTTGTTAATTTTTCGTTTTTTCTTGTAATGGGCCAAGTGTTGTAGGACAAATAAAAATAGCAAAAGAGCTAAGTATAGTGGTTCCGAGGGAGTACTTTATAGACTAATTTATTAAACTATGTAACATAGTTGGGCATAGTCCCTCATTTAAAATTAATAATAAATTTACTATTCTATCCATGCAACCAAAAATCTGATGGATGTATAGCTCCCGACTTAAAGAATTAAAAATGCAAAATATGTATTTCAAATTAGAATTCGAGTGTTGGATCACCAGACTAGAAATTTTGCTTCTTCAAACTCTGATTCGATTATAATCCATTGTATACACTTAAATGGTTAATGCGATTCCGCAATAAAAAGTTTATAATGGGGTGCAATCATCAATCAAGATAATCACAGCTTCTACAAATTATGGTGAATTAATCCAGCTTCAAGGGGAGTAGTACATTTGTAGTAAAACCAAGGAGTATTTAAAACTTGTGGGAAATTGTCGGGACTATAAAGTCTAAAATTAATAAAATTGTCACGTTTTAATTTATCCATTGTCAAGAGAATTTGTGATAGTTAAGAGGTTCGGCTCGTAATAGGAACCCAGGCCCATAATATGGTAAATATCAATGAACTGCCGCTAAAAGTTTGAAAAAATTAAGGATCCACTTTGATAGGAACAATCAATGAAAGAAGGGTTTCATTTCAAAGATTACAACCTTACGTCAACGGTCAACCTACTATTTGACCAAAATTAACAACAAAGCTTTTGATTTCGTTGCAATTCTTTTTAGTTAAAGCAAGGCTAAAAGTTGCGATTAGTATAGATTAATAATTTAGGAATTGTAAATGTCTAACTATGTCGTGCTGACTCTCAACATAACTCCTCAAACATGGGAATTTGATGAAAGAATTGTCAATATGGGAGGTCATTCCAGAAAATAAGGTTCAATTGCGTTTCTACTCTAAATAGAAATATACTTATATCTCAACTGCAAACTCTTAAAATTAGAGGATAAATCAAAATGTTGGGATATTATTGAAACATTTTAAAAGTTTAGTCTAATTTACAACAAGATTGAATGATGGGGATTTTATTAGCAATAATTTCTTAAAATATACATTCACTATTTAATTTCTTGAAGCTATAAAATCCTAACATTCTTTTCATATCATAGTATCACATATTAAGATACATTATATATTGTCCAAGATAAATATCATTCATTAAAAATTAATAATATATTTTATATAGATCAACAACCCTCCCCCATAATCAAAACTCCAAATGACCCTAACTTTTTGGTTAGTGGGCAACCTCATTTCTATAGGAACTTCAAATTTAACTCCACTAGCATTTATTCACCTACTATATAAAGAGTACTAGAGTAGCACATTTCTTTCCCCTTTTTCCACCCTTTTTAACTTTGTAAATTTATTGCAATAACTTTTATGACTCATTTATTATTTTTACCACTTTGTATTACATAAGTGGTCCACCATAATATGATTTAAGAGTTGGGCAATAAATTGTCAAATGAATATCAATCATTGAATTTAAGGGTGTGGATATTGTGGTTGAGGACCACATTCCTCATTGGTGGAAGGGAAAAATACTTAGGCCCCCCTCTCTTGATAATGACCCCCCACATTCATTTTCCCACCCATTTCCCCTTATTGTCTCTATAAATACTTACTTATCATTGCAACCCAATTATAGAATAATTTTGTCACACTTTATTGAATTCTTATAGATTTCTACTCTATTTGAAGATGATGTTGCGTACTGCCTAGCCATGTCATTTCATTACGAGCTGCTAAATCTTTTTGTTAGACTGTTTCTATTCTGCTAAGATTATCGACATCAATTCATATCAAGATATTCAATTGCTCATATTTTAAGCTTTAATGTGCATGACAGTAAACAGCTTAATTTTCTTGTTATGTTTTGTTAGTATATATGTGTTTTATGTTTCTCTTACCACAAAAAGTGTTTTATGTTTTATTTGATTGATGAATATAATGAGTGCACAACTGCACATGATTATAGTAAAACATGAACTATTGGGGAAAAATGAAACGACTAATCTTATATCAATAATTGAAACTCTTTAAAATTTTGAGCTGATAGAAATTGATCCAGGAATTATGGACCGCAAGAATTATTTAGCACATATGTAAATAAAAGTTTCTAAAGTATATAATTTTTATTGAAAATTAATATCTTTATGATAAGGTGTTGCGACATGCCTCGCACGAACACTAAGCGGCTGAATTCGCACATAAACATATGTGAATAATAAGAATTAATTATTATTATTATTATTATTATTATTATTATTATTATTATTATTATTATAAAAATAAAAACTCTATTGAAGCAAAATGAAGGTCTTTTACTTGTGAATTGTGATCCATAAGATCTCTACGGAGCTCTTCTGCTGGACAAGGTGGATCCATCATATTATTATGCAAAGTAAACGCCACCTAAAATTAAAAAAAAAAAAACAAAAAAAAACAAAAAAAAACATACACAAAGATTAAATCTCCCGAATACTTGGAACTCATATACACATGTTGGAGATGCTTTGTTATATATATAGTCAAAATCACAAATCTCTCAAATATCCAACAGCACCTTTTAAATACAAAGATCTCCCACAACTTATTTAAAATTTCAAAATACTAAAAAACAAACCTACCAAATCGAGAGAGAGAAAAACAAGTATGAGTACTTATTTATCGACTTTAACTCGAGTTTATACACAACGTTTTCCTTCCCATAAATGTCAAGTTTTTAAATAGTGAATAAACAAATCGTAAATAACGTACGATTTGTAGGTCCAGATATACTCACATATCCAAAAAAAAAATCCTTAATTTTTAGATTGCTTGTTTGCTACGTGTGATTTCAAATGGTTAAATTTTTATCAAAAGAAAAATAATAGTGTTAATAACATGCATATAATTCCAATGACAAAATATAGTTTTATAAAATCCCAAAATTTATAGCGAGCAGATCAGGTGTAACAAACAAAAGAAGAAGAAGAAGAAATGGCTTAAGTTTTTTGCGTTTTTTTTTTTTC
>JAYJMF010000056.1:2196722-2213462 GCA_036873715.1 Salvia sclarea
AATCGAGACAAGACGAGACTATTGTGTATTGGAGGTAACCATATAGCGTACCGACAAGACGAGACGAGACTAACGAGCAGTATTCCGACGAGACAATCATGCAGCGCTCTAACGAGGTGAGACGAGACTAGCGTGCATTGGAGGCATATAAGTACTAGACGAGATTATCTCACATTATTTTATACTACAATTTTTAAAACATATAGCTAAAAAATCGAAGAAACGCCCTTCTCAACGCATTTTCTTTTAGAATTTATATAATTAATTTATTATTATTATTAATATTATTTTAATATATATATTTTTCTTTGTTTTTATGTCACGTAAATTGATTTCCCGTTGAATTTCGACGAGCTACTTACTAGTTACATAATCCTGACAATTCATGAGCTGGAATATGGGTAATTTCATTTGGAGGTAATGTATATAGTCAAGATAGAAAAAAAGAAAAAAAAAAATCATCCACGAGGCTCATTATAGCATGTTGAATAAATTACGTGTCATTTTGTATAGGACCATGCTAAAGGGAACAATTTGATCCGGACCAATACCATCATTTAAGTAACTTCTGATTTGTACTGTTATTGTAATTCCTAGATTATGCGATATTATGTAAAAGAAATATTGTTTTGGAGTTGATATATTTAAATCTTAATTACCTTTGTCTTCATGTGTTGAACTATTGTATACTTGTATTGATATTCTTCTCCTTCTTTTGAGCTGTTTGAATAAATCTTATGTACTTGATTGTGATATGGATAATCGAGTTTTTAATTGGGATAAACAAGTGTACTAAAGTAATTGAGAGATATAGAAATAGAATCATGCAATGATTCAATGAATCAAATACACAAATAATAGAATCATGCAATGATTCAATGAATCAACAAGTATTTAAGAAATGTGGTTCTTTACTGCTCTTGTTAAATATGATAAGGATAGGATAGATAAGACACCCTATTTTTTTTTCTTTGAAAAGAAAAATCAATTTATTAAAAATGAGGCATGAGGCATGCCCAACAAAACGGCAACAACAAAACTACAGCAACAAAAAACACAGCATCACCTCATCCCCCCAACCCAAACAAGACACCGACACCAAAGAGCACCCTCTTACAATCAAGGCAGAAACCCCCGCACCAATACAAGACACGACTCATAAACAGTCAATAGCAGCGAGCAGGTTAGAACACCACGCACCAAACCTCACGCTTAGCCCCAATTTCCAAACCATCCAGTTCTAAACAAGAGCTTTTAACTCTCCCAAAAACCTATCCTGATTCCATTCCCCATTATTAAACAAAATGTCATTTTTCTTCATCTAAATCATCCAAATCAACCCTACCCACACCGATGCCATCAACAACCTCCTCTTCTTACCTTTAACCGGGTAGCAGAATTGCATAATATTTTGATAAGACACCCTAATAATGTATGTTGTTTGGTTCAATGTCAAAGCCATTTATAAATTAAACTAAGGCACATTATCTACTAACTACATATATATGAGCGACTAGGCATCAGTCATCACACCTCATATATGTGTGATTAGGGATGTAAAAAAGGTTCGAAAACGCCGGGCCGACCTGAACAACCCGATAAAAAAAAGTGGGTGAGGCCAAAATATTTTGCCCCGAAATAAAAGAGCCCGATTTACCAGAATCAAAAATAATCAGAGCGCGAAAATCGAGTGGGTTGGTCCCTAAATAATTTTTATTACTCTATTTTTTAACTTCGATAATAAGATTTTAATGTTTGTAGACCGTGTTTTTATTTTTTCCAATAATTAATAAAGAACTTTATGACATAAAAATTGAAAAAGATAATCATTTATGTTAAATATATGTCGAATACTCAATTATTTTTATATTTAATGGGAAGTTAAATATTTTAATTGGAAAATACGATGTAATTTTAGCTAAAAAAAAAGCAGATAATCATGTATATGGGGCTCTTAAAAAACAGTCTACGTATATATGTAATCATTTTGATTTCAAATTTTGGCCTCTAGGAACTAAATTCAGATGGACTTCAACTTCATTACTGCATGGAACACTGAACGACACAAAATAAATTTAAAGTTGGAAAAGGATAACTTTTTGTAGCCAAAGTATAAAATTGAGGCAATTTATTTTGGTTTTGAACGGTTTATGCCCGGGAATGATAACTTGAAGAATTAATAAAAAATACTAATTTTTATGAAGACTATAAGCATTTGATTTCCTTGATGAGATATATTAGATTGATATGATTATTAGGATAGATGATGATTGAATTATTTGGATTATTAATCATGTCTTTGGATTGCTTGATTGAAAAATGTGATAAATTAATTATTAAAATATTGTATAATACCAAGATTGTCCTTTCAATCCACTTTCCTTGTCCTTGATTATAACTAAGATAAATTTGGTGAGAGTAATTTTATAAATTTCCTTTCAAATGGTTGATTACATGCGGGGCAAATAATCTATCACGGATCCTATCATGCAAACCAAACATATTATTTTATCAATCAAGCCTAATCAAGGTTAATCAAGAAAACCAAATCTCCCTATATATTTTACTTATTCTTTACTTTAATGGTAAACTAAGAGAAATCAAAGCCTCCTTCCACCGCCACAGGCCCACAAGGTTGCTGAAATTTTGACGGAATAGTTTCCGGCTTTGGGCCTGAAATCGGAAAGGAATACTGATTTAAGAAAAAGCTTAAAAAAACTTACAAGTTACAAACTTAAATAAATAAAAACATATTTTTATATTACAAAAATGACTGATTTTTCTTTTTTTTTTTAAATCTCAATGGTTATTTATATCATTACTATTTTAATTTTAATGCCGCTATTTCATTATATTAACTCTTTATATTTGTATATATTTTTATAATAAAAGTAAAGGACCATTTTTTTTTGAAGGACCGTTTAGTTTAAATGATTATAAATGAAATTAATAACGTAAGTACTAAGTACCCTTTAAATACATTCACTATCCAATCTTTCAAACCAAAAGACCCTCTGTTGGCTTAGGATATTATTTTTGGATGATGTTCTTTTTGAGAAGAGATCATGTTTGTTAATTCACGAAGCACATCTATTTTCAAAACATAAAAATAAAAGTAAAAAGATATGTTAAATTGTGCAGCACACGCTGCTAATACTGTAATTTCCTTATTAAAATGCGACATATTTTCCCGCTCGAATTTTCTCTTGGCAACAGTTTAACTTCTATGCACCTCTGATCACTATGGGAAAGAGAAGAAACGCTGATAAAAAATCTTACTCTGCCGCTGAAGCCAGCGCCGCCACCAGCATGAACCGCGGTGCTTGCCGGAGCAATACCAACAGATTCTCAGCGTTTGATTTCAACGATGATGATTTGCTGGTGGAGGCTGAATCCCGCAAAACCCTTGCCAAATTCGGACCTAAATGCCCTACCAACAAACCCGCACGTCGCCGTAAATCCCTTGACAAATTCGACTTTCTTAGTTGCTGTAAGTCATAAATCTGGTGTAATTACCCTGTGTTAGGACTCTAATACCCCAATGATTGTTACGAATCCGCTATTTTGTTTGAGGCGTTGTATGAATGGTGGCGGGATGGTTGCGCCTTACTGAGACGGCATCATTTTCGATAAAGATTTTATCCCCTTCTTTTACTCAGAAGTCTGCGAAATTTGTTTTTCAGTTTATGTTTTTGTCTATTTTTCAACTACTTCACAAGTCCTGATCATTGAAGAGACTAAATATGTAATTGCGCTTCAACCTTTAATTGGGTGGTCAAAGTTTCTTAGATGTGATAATGCAGTCTGTCTGAGATTGTGATGAGTAAGCTAGTCATTAATGGAGGGATGGAAGTTTCTCAATCGAAGTTGTTGTTAGATAGAAGAAAGGTTAATAAGAGGAAATACAGGAAATTGAAAGAAGCACGGCTTAAATGATATCTGATTGAACTAATTTTACTCATGCTCTCTGGTTGATTTGATTATAGACTCCTTTCTTTTTACTATATGTAGAACTTAGTCGCATGCTTCTCTCTAAGAAATGGCTTGTAAAGAGATTAAAGTGTGCAACATTGCTGTGCTATTATCTTTTATAATCTTTCACTTATAAGTCAAGTGAAAGATTATAATGACTTTTACTTATTTCATCATCATCGTGTATTAATTTCTATGGCAAGTTGACTGTGTCGAGCAAATTGCTGTGCTATTATCTTTTATATTACCATACATTTTTCTGTTCTTTCTGCCATTACCTGAAGTAATGATAATAAAATGGCATGCTGACTCCTTCCCTTACCAACTTTTGCAGTTGCACGAGGAAGCGTGACCGAACAGAAGCATTTTGGGAATGATGAGCGGGGAATTGCTGCTACTGATGGTGTTCTCCAAGATAGAACTTTTGGGACAGATATTGATATGTCACTTAGTTCCCTGGAGTGTCAAAGTCTTGAATCTACTAGTGGGGTAAAATCCTGCGTGGGAAGGAGGAAACCAGGATGTCAAACAGCTGGCAAGAAGCATGTAAATAGTTCATATGCTATTCTACTGTTTGTCGAAGCACGTGTTTGAGTTTTAGCTTGTTCTTTGATAATTGAATCAGTTGACTAGCCTATCCTGGTCTTTAGTGATCTTCTTTATACGCAGATCCAAGTATTGCATCTGGACTCTGATGATGATGAAAGCTTGGAATTGGGATCATTAAGTTCTTCTGTTAACATGGGAGAGAATGAAGGTTTTTTCTTAATCATTCATCAAGCCATAGATTTTGCACTCAACCAATGTGACTTATGCGTTTCTTGGCTCAATTCCAGGTTCAGTGAAGGAGCAATCATCAGAGTACGGTGCTAACAGTAATGATTGTGTTAGTGTATTACTGAATTATAGTTTATACCTTAGATATCCAATGTTATTTTCATACTCTTAAGCCCTAGGATTTGTTTTCCTATATCATATGTATGCTGAGAAAACCGCCTCATACACTGCTAGACGTTTTTGCAGGGATTCTTCTTTATTGTTTTTAAAAATGTGAATTTTATCTCCCTACCCTGCCCACACTTTCTAAATCCAATCTTCACTTATGTTATGTATAGTTTTTTTTCTCTGCAGGAAGCACTGGTTGTTGTTGCTCCCTATTATGTTAAGCATGAGAAAAATTATTATAGAACATGTCACTTGACATTTTCTCAGAGATGCATCAGATTGGAGGGTTCACCCCTTTGTGATAGAAAAAGGACACGTTGTGTTGAATGGCCAACCTCCGATATTTTAAGTATTGAGCAACAGCAATGCAAAAGTGTTCGTATCCAGCCTCTTGAAATGCACTTTGTGAATTCCATATGGGTTACAAAAATATACTAATTTTTCTCCCATTACTGAATTTAGGATAATGCTGAAGTCATTAACGTACACTTCAGTTACAAGGATGCAAATGCTGATGAAACTGGCAGTTCAACTTTAGGTTACCTGTTATTATATTTGATTCTTTTCAGTGGATTCAGCTATCTTCTTTAGTTTCCAATTTGTTTGATGTCTTAGTTTGTGCATTTGGTTGCATTTTCGTCTGAAGTCTCAATCTTGTTCAAACTATTATCCCAACGTGATATTTAATTAAGTAATGAACTTATTTTTATTTTATTGATTGCTCTGTGCTGTCCGGTTCTTTCTTTAATAGTTGGTTATGAGTGGTAAAAACTTTTGTTCCCATTAACTTCACTTTTTCCACAAGAATGTCCTATACATTGGCAACATTGTAAGAACTTGTGGCCGCCCTAGTGAGTTTTCCCATTCTTTATTCACTTCTATTGACACTAATGCATGTGTCATATGCGCTAAAACCTGTTACGGAAGGTCTTCAAGTAGCAAGATAAAAGTTTTAGGTCCCAGTATATATAGTCAAATTTCAAGGAATTTGTAGAACCAACCTTAAAAGTTCTTGGGACATAATGAATCTTCCTAGTGAGCATGTTAACTCAATGTATTGCCACAAATCTGATGGTTTCTAATGATGGTTCAAGTTTTTCCTCTTGGTGCAGGTAGTGTGGAGCTGGAGTTTGCCATTCTCGATGATCCTCAGTGGTCTGAGAAACAAGAAGAAATCAAATCATTGGATTTGAAATATGAAGCTTCCTGGAAAACCAGGGCAACGTAAGTTGAATATTAGCTCATTGTAGTATCTATTCTATGGTGCTTTCATCTTCTTAAGCTTCCAACTTGTTGCAATCAATCAAGCTAAGATAGAATTGATGACATATTTCATAAACAAGGTCGGAATCGATCACTCTAGATGAGAAAGGGGTGAAAACAACAGCCGTGAAAGGCTTGTATTAAACTTTTAATAATCTCACCAAGTATTGCTGTCCTGATCTGCTTCTGATGTTTATTTGCCTTTTAGCTTAACATTGTTTCTCATATCTGGCTTGCTTCTTGTGATATTTCATCATAGTAACCATTCTTTTGCCAAGGCTTTTTGTGTCTGATCAAACACTATTTTTCTGTCATGCTTATGCAATATTAGCAATGCACATGGTTAATTTTAGAAACTCATAATTGCAAATTTTTGCGGGCTTTATGCTTTCCCCATCTTCTATACATAGGTATAAAAATATATCTATGCCATCCAATTATTTATACTTATCTAATTTTCTTCCCTAGTTCAAAGAAGTATAATGAAATGTCTTTCATTTGAATTACAGTGAATGTAATTTTGATGAGTCTTTTGAAGAAGTTGTATACCCAAAAGGGGATCCTGATGCAGTCACCATAAGTAGAAGGGACTTTAAGCTATTACAGCCTAGGACTTTCATCAACGATACCATCATTGACTTCTATACTAGGTAAGTTTAGAGGTAAACTATTGTTTCCCCCCTTTCAGATATAACTAGTATTGACTGATGATCATCCTTTTCCTAGATCTTAATTTGGATTGGTAATACTTATCTTTGCCAATATGTTTTCTCAGTTTTTAATGATTTCTTTTTTGAGTTTGCACTTCTGAATTTCTGTCTCTACGTGACTTTCAGAAAATGATGTTTCTTCCTATTTGTTTATTTATTTATTTTTCAGGACACTTTTTTGATGAGGACATTTTTTATGACAGGTATCTTCTAAATAAAACCAAAGCAGAGGAGCGGCACAGGTTCCACTTCTTCAGCACATTTTTCTTTCAGAAGCTTGTTGCTGTGAGACCGAAATCATCTAGAGGCTGTGGAGGAAAAGATGCCTTTCGAAGTGTCCGTAAATGGACAAGAAATGTGAACCTTTTCGAAAAAGAGTATATATTTATACCTGTAAACTCCAGGTAATAAGTGCTGTTGTGGAGCTTTAACATATATCGATTTTCTAGTTGGTTGTCTAAGGCTGTCCTTTTTTCCTGTTCTGTTAGCCTGCATTGGAGTTTGATTATTATTTGCCATCCTGGAGAAGTGGCAAAATTTAATAGTATGATCCCTTGTAATCTTCAGTTTGTTTGTTTATATTGTTTTAGTTTATCCACTTCAACTTTGAATATTTTTGTGCAGACAAAAATATGGATCAGTCATCTAAAGTACCCTGCATTCTACACATGGACTCGATTAGAGGAAGCCATATAGGGTTCGAGAAACTTATTAGAAGGTAAACTACTGACATTTTTGTGCTTAAGGCAATCAATCATTATCTAGAAATAGTGGGCATATTCTGCAATCCTATAATTATGTATGCCATCTATTGGGAAACTATTACACCTGTCTACCCATCACTAAGCCGTTAACGGCACTAGTGATCTAAAGAGCTGGGACTTTGATTCTCAGTAAAATCGAATGTCTCTTCAGATTAATGGAAACTTTCAGCCTTGCCATAATTCATGCTGGCCAAAGGTTTGATTGGACCTTAGTTATCACTTGTTTTTTAAATAAGGACCTTGACGGGTTGCTGGTTTGAAATGCTCCTATAACTGTAGATGTAGGGAGGGAAACATGGCGGGTTCGGGGCGGGACTGTGCTGAACCTTTCTTATCGTGAAATGACAGGTACTTGTGGGAAGAATGGAAAGAGCGAGGGAATGAACTGGAAAAGAAAATTGAAGTGAAGTTTTTGCAGTTGGACTTTGTTCTACTTCAGGTTCTCTTACTTTCATTAACTCCAGCCTCACTACCTTTGTTTAAGTAGTTCTTTTGCATTGAGTCACTAGTAGTCAAATTTTCCGATTTCAAGTAAAATTAATGGAAACCAGATAGCAGTATATAATTCCTTTGTAGAGTGGATAATGAGGTTGAATGTATGTCCTGGAATATAAACATTAGAAGTGAGTGGTATTTATTTGAAGAATGTGGACTAAATAGATTCTAATGTATATATCGTTTGTTCTTTGTTAACTCGTAACTGATATAGAGTTGGCACATGTTAAAAGTTAAATATGGCAACCAGAATTTTCAATACTGTCTAATTTTGCCCTGTGGTGATCGTCTGTGCACTCACTATCTGGTTTAACTGAACCATATTTTAGCACTTTTGGGTTTTATTTCTTTTCATTGTTCGGTATTTCAGCTACCACAGCAGGAAAACTTGTCCGATTGTGGCCTTTTCTTGCTTCACTATGCAGAACTTTTTCTGGACATGGCTTTAGAGTGCAGCACAACTAAATATATTGACATTGTAAGTTGTTATATGAAACTTTATAGCTCTCTATTGAAATCAATGATTGTAAAGTTTGATTGTGGTGGTGGGATATGATGCCAATGCCATAATAGGGTCATTATATAAAAGAATGCACCATTATATTACAGGTGTATACCACATGTTATCTGATGCTTTATATCTTTAATCGGGAATTTCTAGACTGAAGTCAAGTTGGGCTATGTATTGAATTCTGGGATGATCTAATTCAGATTTTAGTTGAGGTAGTTTGCGATTTTCTTGATAGATATATATTTCTAACTATCAGAGTAAACTGTCTGTGCAGCTTAATCAGGATTGGTTCCTTCCTGCTGAGGTTTCTCTAAAAAAACGCTATCATATTAAAAAATTGATCCACAAATTATTTCAAGATAATGCACAGACGGATACGGCTGCTGCTAGTAATAACAAATATGTGCAGAAACTTGGTAGAGGCGTGGGAGAGAGCAGCGCTACAGCTGTTCCGGAAAGTGGTAAAAAAGAATTACGTTGTCGTATAAATTTGAACCCGGCTGATGACTTGGATATTCCGGAGCAGCAGTGCATTACACCCGTATCGAACCAAAGGAACAGTGAGCAGTCATTTCCCGATGAATGTTATCAACCTCATAAGCTGCAGATCCCAACAAATCAATTCAATAACTTGAGTTTGCCCATGGAGGTAAATACCTTGACATTCAGCTTCCTCTAAGATGGCATCTATTTCCTGCTATATAGCTGGCGTATTCAGTTATCACATGCTCAATATATGCATATTGATCTTCCCTGAAATGAATGTGTTTACCTTCCCACAGATGCAATATGCAAAACTCCTGATCATTTTTTGGAAAACTATTTGTATGTCTTTTTCTGATTGTGGTAATCCCAAAGCAGGAAGCATTCGCGGAGCAAACGCCTGTTCCAGAAAGAGACATAGGAAGTAGCTACGAAATGGATGAGGTGACGCCTCCACGTCGTCAGCTCAATCATTTGGTGGGTGGAGAAACTTGTTCCGAGGAGTCCGTAGGTGTAGTAGCTGTACAGAATAGTGAGAGTGGAGACGAGAAGTCTGCGGTGACGAGTAAGGATCTCGCAGCTTGCGTGGTCGAGGATTCCGAGGACGAAAGCGAGGTGGAAACCATCCGAAGAACAAGGAGACATTTGATCTCAAACAGACCATTTGGTATGTGAGCTCCAAATACTTGGTTCTTTTCTTGTAAGAGGGAAACCAGAAGGTTTTGTGAATATTTAGAGGTGCTTGCTTGATCATTTACTACAAATGGGAGGGGTGTATAGTAAGACTGCAAACTCCCACATTCGGGCACGAAATTCATTAACATGAGCAGGAGTTTATAATTTCAAATGTTGTGTGAAACAACAAGGTATGAATAAAGTGATAATTTCTCTGCTTGAGAATTTGTATTTCCAAAATGTGAAGAGTAGCTGTTACTGGCTGCCACACTCTGGAGCCACTAAATAAGTTGCTAATTAGGATTTTAAATTAAATCCTAATTGTGAATTCGGATTGTTAAATTCTAGTTGAGATGATTATATCTTGATTAGGAAATAATTTAAGAAGAATTAAATTAATATAAAAGATCTGTGGAAGTTTCCGTCTTTCAATTAATCTAGTTGTTAATTTATTTATTTTTTGCTTATTTGCCTAGAAAATAATCATCAAACCATAATCTTTTGTTTAGTATGGATAATGATATGTCTATGTTCGATTTATCTCCTGTGCTTTCAACTTCTCAATCCATGTGAGAATACTCCGGTTGTGACAACCGTTTAATTGCGTTATTAAATTGCTAGCTAGAAAATTAGTGATCGTGATTCTGTATCATGTATCTCACTTTTAAGTCCATACATTTAATAATATTTAATATAATAAATTCTAATTGATATTAATTAATTAATTACTAAAAATTTATGTTTGAAAGTGTCATATATATGAATATCCCTACCATGGAATAAATAATTATTAACTAAAAGTTTGGAATTAAATACTCAAAATTAATTTAAATATCTTAATTTCTTTAATAGTAATAGTAATCGTAATTAAAATTGAAAAACTAATTTAAAAGCTACTAACAATTAAGATTGAAGTAAAATGTGAAATAATAAACTACTTTTCTTTAGTTCCCTATTTAATTGAAGCCACCAAACTTGCATCCACAGTTTTCTCGCGAAATGACCAAAATACCCAATTTCTTAGCGCCATACTTTTCTCCCTGCCGACTCTTAAATCAGCTACCCAATTCTCCATTTTATGATGTTGTACGCAAGTCAAGACTAAGACTATTGAGATCGCAGTCAAACTTATACTAAATGTACAATCGTCTGAAGCACAAATTTGAAATGATAAAATAAATCAGGAAACCCCTTTCAAAGGATGATCACTACGTACAAGTTTCCATCCTTTTCATATATATACATACAGTGAAAGCGAATCAGAATATCGAACTCATTTTTCACTGGCGATTAAATTCGGCGCAATTTTGTAAGGTTTGAGCTTTTTATCTACTTTTGTTAATTCTTGGGGGTTTGTAAATTTATTTCCCCTCTTCTTTTACTTCTGTTTCTCTGATTGATTTCTGTGTTGCGCTCGGGCTTATTATGAGGAGCAGCAATCGATGTCTTCATATCGTTGCGCTATCACTCTCTCATTTTCTCACATACACACTTCACATAGGCTGAACTAAAGACGAAAAGTATTTCTCTGTTGTTGTTGCGGGAATTAGCTTTTGTCGCTTCTCGAATTTTTTTGTTCAAGTGTCGTTTTTCATGTAAAGGTGGTTGGGCTTTGGGGTTTTTAAAGTATTTAAACGTTTCCTGTAATTAGGTTCAGCTGCATGCCGTACTGAATTGATGATCGTGTAAATTGAAGTTTTTGGTTATTTGCAGAGTCGATTCTTAGAATTCGGAGATGGGATTCAATAAAGTTTACAAGTCATTGCAGGAAATTTTCCCACAGGTAATTTAGGCGTTTCGAATTTCTTATATTTTTGATGGTCGTGATTGTTTCTGGTTGGTGCTTTTACGATAATTTGAAATTTTATCTTCTGTCGTGAGTCGTGGCTCTTATTTATATTCGGAAAGAATTGGTTGTTAAATTATTTTTTTCCAATTAAAATATGTGACTTCTGCGGCTACTTCAATTTCTGGCAACAGATTGATGCTCGAGCTCTTAGAGCTGTAGCTATTGAGCATAGCAAGGATGCTGATGCAGCTGTTGAAGCTGTGCTTGTGGAGATTATACCTTTCTTTTCTGAAAGATCTAGACCAAGTACCCCTTCCACTGGGAACAATGCTGTTGGAGAATCATCAGGAGGTATCAAACTGTCAACTTTATCTGATTATGATACGCAAATTGTTTTTGGTCGTTGTTATTTGTGCATACTTTCCTGTTGAGCTCTGATGTTTAACTCTTACGTATTTGGGATGTACCCTGTTCCGGTGGTTCTATTTCTTGATGCCAACTGTTCCTGCAGGTGCTGCCAGTGTTCAAATTGTAGATTCCACTTCTGTGAGTGCTGAAGCAGGCTCAACTGATGCCCAAAACAGTTATATTGTGAATGTTGGAGATCAACAGTCTTTAAATGATGGTAATGATGGCCATACGGAACTCATATCTGATACGAATATTGAACATCGTGAAGGAGAGGGTGTTAAGGCTGAATTGACATTGTCTGGAAGTATACCTGATAATAACATGCAAATGAAGACTGATTGCTCTAATGATGAAGCTGTTCATTTGACTAATGAGGATGGGGCAAATACTCTTCAAATTGAAGTGTCAGTAGAATCCAGTACTGATAAGACTGCTTCAGATAGCAGCATCCAACTTGCATCTGATAATGCATGTCATACATTGGGAACATCGCAAGGAAATGATGCTGGAAGCTTTCAAGATATCAATATCTTAAGGGAAGGGTCAGACTCCGTGTTTGACACAACTACCAATAACGACTGTGAACAGGGGAAGTCCCACGGAGATGGTGAGGCTTGTGCACTTGGACCTGGTTCATTTATGGTTTGTGATCCAACAGCAAGCCTTCCAGAAAACAATTTTCAATTGTTAGCAGTGCATGGGAAGTCTGGGAATGATTTAGAGGAATTACATGTAACTTTGCATCCTAATAGTGCTTCCAAGATGGAATCCACCAGCGACATACATGACTCTGATTACGAGTCTACCTTGAATGGCTTGATGTCTCAATCTAGCAAAATCCATATGATTGATGCTCTTGCGAATATTATAGCTGATGCAAGAAATAATAAGGTATCAGTAGTATCAATCTCATTTTTAGCTCAAATCTAGCAAACAATCTAATATTTAAAATGGTTTTCCTTTCTTTGTGGGTTGCCCTACGATGTTGTATCTCTATGTCCACATATTAGTTTTACATTTAGATGTATTTCTCCAGCTTTCAAGTGTTATCATTTTAATATGTGATGTTCTGATTTACCAATATTCTCCAGATTTTTACTGAAATTGATCAGATGTCTGATAAATGTTGCAGAAAATGTTGTTCTCGGCAATGGACTCTGCTATAAGCTTGATGAGGGAAGTGGAGCTTAAAGAGAAAGCTGCCGAACAAGCTAAAGTTGAAGCTACTATGGGTGGAACAGATATACTCTCTAAGTCTGAAGAGCTTAAACAAATGGTGAAATTGGCAGAGGAAACAAATTCGATGGTTATATGCTATTACTGATCTTATGATCTTATCACATTAATGTATGATCATTTAAAGCACTTTGTCCTGTCCAAAAAACTGAATGAATGCTTGTGGCTTGATATATTTCCTCTTCAGCATGCTGGGGAAGTGTATGGTGAGAAGGCCATCCTAGCAACTGAGTTGAGAGAGCTTCAGTCTCGTGCACTCTCGTTGTCAGTTGAAAGAGATAAATATCTTGCTGTTCTTAATGAGGTGCATCTAAGCTTTACTTTCCTTTCAGTGCTAATGCTTCAACATTATTGAGTATAGTATCTTTAGGATTTGTGGTTATAGGTCTACATGTTCAGTTGTTGCAGATTTGTCACATTGGTATTCTTCACTTAATATCTAGCTCTCAATTGTTTGACATTTTCAGTTACTTGGCGCCTTCCTTCCTTAAGAATATTTGTTTCCCAAACTAATGATTATAGGGAGATGTGGTAGTAGGTGTAGAGGCAATTTCTTTTTCTTTATAAGAAAGAAACTTTTTTTTGGCTTGGAATACTTCACTTTGTTTCTCTGGTAACTCACAGGAGTTTTTCTTGTGTAACATTGTGGCACAATTCATCTTGCACCATTATGCACTGTATAATCTTTTGAAGCGTTAACTAATTTACATTGTTTTCAAGTTAAAGTTTCTTCTCACCTCTTCTGAGTTAAAAAAACGATGAAAGGCTTCATGAAGTTCTTGAGGTTTTTCCTATGTTTCCTCTTGTTCTTACCTAAGGTGCCCATCAAGGAAACTTAAACTTAAGTCGTATAATGCTTGAATTCATTTATAAAGAGGTGCCCGTGTTCTCTAATATGGGTTTGGACCTTCCTAAGTCCCCCTTGAAAGTGGATCCTCCTTTTATGGTGATGAGAAGAACAATATAGCAATCATGGCTCATTCGAGGGTTTTGTGACTTCTTGGCTATTTGGCTTTTCTAGTTTGTTTAGTGCTATTTTGATGAACTTACAATTTATATGATGACGTGAAACAATTTCTTAATTTTATGTGTGTACATATATGTATCTCAGCATCCCAGTCCTAACTTTGGTTCCTTTTTAGCTCTATCCATGTATCTCAGGCTTTAAAAAGAAATTAGACTACAGATATACACCTATGCTGCACAAAATACTTTTCTGCTATGTATATTAGCTTAAATCTGGTGAAGAGAAGTTGTGGCTGTATGGATAGGATATAATCATACAAAGAACCACGTCGAGAATCATACAGGTTCATCAATAGTTAATCATTGTCACAGTTGTTTATATTTTCTGCTGCAGATGCAACAAACCTTGGAGGTGAGGTTAAGTGAAGCTGAGAATACAATTAAATCTGCTGAGCTAGAGAAAAAAGAAAAGGAAAATGCTGCAATGGAAGCCCTTACCGAGCAGGAATTGATCATGGAGAAACTGTTGCAAGAGTCAAAGATCCTAAACCAACAGGCAGAAGATAATGTTAAGGTAAAGCTTGTCTTGTGTATGGTGGAATGGACATTCCTATGTTCAGTCCCTTTCCTATTGATTAGAATGTCTTGGAATTAGTAATCACCGATTGGATCACCATTTGTATTGCAGGCAAAACAACTAATATTTGATAATTTCATATAAATTATGTTGTATACTCCCTCCGTCCACAAAATCTTGACCCCTTTGGAATCAGCACTGGTTTTAACTAGTTTATTGAAGGAACATGAAGGTAGTACCGAAATAAATATATGCCTAAAAATTTACAAATAATTATGTATTTGATATTACTATATTAGTAAAATTCACCATATGTAGTAGCTGATTCATGATACATTGAGAAAATAATATATCAATGAAATTACTAAATAATTTTTGATAAAATACTACTATTAGATTTAAATACTATCTGTGTGCATAGAAAAAACTACAATTTATCTATGTATCTTTCTAAAATTATTAATATAATTTTTTTTATTTCAATGTAAATAGATGACTTTTACAGATACATAAAAAAAAATATGGAAATATCTTTCTGTTTTGTATTTAATTTCATTCCTTCATTACAACAATTCCACTGTTTCAATGAACTATATTGCTAATTATCTTGTTCTTGTGTTACAGTTGCGGGAATTTCTTGTGGACCGTGGCCGTGCTGTAGATACGTTACAGTAAGTTCATACATTCTTGACAAATTCTTCCTTCCTTATCTGCAAGAATTAGACCAGGTTTATCTTGCAGCTGGATATTTCAGAGGGTATTATAGATGGATAAAACATAGGATTGAGTATTTGAAGAGGATAAGATGGTCAAACAAGTTCAGACTTAATCAATTTATCAAACTAAACGGTAGATTAACTTTGATTATTTTTATGTATCCATCCTATCACTCGAAGTAAATGACCCCTAGGGGTGCTATTGAATATTTTTCTGCTTATTACAACATTAGCTTCAAAAGTAATACTAGTAATTTTATGTGAGCCCAAAAAAGGTGGTTATCATTGTTGGAGGTAGAGTGAGTTGGTGTTTGTTTTGTTGATGTGGCATGAGGATCCCACCAAAGTGGAATTTGATGGTGGGTTAGCTGTTGGTAGTGCCCTAATAGTTTCAGAATCTTCTGCAATTGTAGTTGCTAGATTTCTTTAGGATGTGCATAGTGCTTAATAGTGCCAGCTGACGACCCTCTTTCTCTTTTCTTGCTTCCTTTGTTCCAGAGGAGAAATATCTGTTATATGTCATGATGTGAGGATGCTGAAGGAGGCGTTTGACGACCATACTCCATTTGGCAAGTCGCTCTCATCCAGCCAGACCAGTTGCATCTTAGCTTCGTCTGCTTCATCTTTAAAAAGTTCGACTCCGACCGAGCAGGTGGAATCGCTCCCTGACGAAGGAGCTGATTCACTGGGCATTCAAGAGAAGAAAGGCACAGTTTCTTGTTCGACTGAAAGCTCATCTCAAGATGAAGCTGCTGGGAATGATCACAAGGCACTTTCAGATGATGATTGGGAAATGTTCGACGCTGATATGCTTCCTTGAGTTTTCTATCTTCAAGTTCTGATGATCCTGGATCTGCTTGATTTTGTTATGTTACTGTATGAGAATGTTGACTAGCCTTCAGACTATATGGAACCTTAAACGTGGGGATATTAGGCGATTGTGCCTGCACTTTGTTCATATATAATAAAACGAATATTTTCAGATTATGTTTTCTAACTTTTATCCCCTCTCTATAATTGGTGCTAGAAACCATGAAATTAGATGATATACTATGCATTATAATGTATAGTAAGTAACCATGAAAGTTATAATGTAGTAACCCTGAAATTTTATACACTTCTAAAAAATTTGTGACACCTTTTTTAGTACTACTAGCCGAGAGGACGTGCGTTGCACGTCTAACGTGTCAATTAACATGTTATTTTGTATTGTATAGATATCAATGT
>JAYJMF010000056.1:2258266-2285138 GCA_036873715.1 Salvia sclarea
CCACCAGTCGTCGTCGTCTTCCCCTCCATGAGCTTCACCACTTGTTCCATTACAGAATCAAGTTGTTGCATTACTTGGTGTAGATCTGGTGTGGTAAAGGTGAAGCTCACGCCTCGTTGATTCTAGAGCATTTGATCGACCATATGAGATTCGATCAAATCCTCTGCTTTACGCGCTGCATCTCGGATTTCGCTCTCCAAGCTTTCTATTTTGGGAAGTAAAGAGTTTTCAAGAATCTGCTTCAAAGAAGCAGATTTTTGGAGGAGGGATTCGAGCTGTGGTTTGTTGTGATCAACAATCCAACGTGTTTGTTCAGGATTGGTGATTTGTTGAAGGGTGGTGATGAGGGATTCAAGATTGTAAGCCATTTTTTCTGATCTCTTTCCCACTCGCCACAAAAAACAGGAAAACTTGCAGCAAATCACAAGAATAGTCAAAATCTACAAGCAAGTAATGAGGCTGCAACTGAAATCTTGAACTCACAGTTATGACAGCCTGTAAGCTTAAAATTTCAACTCCTAATATAAAATTGTAAGATGCTTATTACGTATGAATAAAAGTCAACTCTGAACTATAATTTAAGAAAAAGAAAAAAAAAAAAAAACTCACGCATGTGCTTGTAGTTGTAGTGGTTACGATAGTTCACTCAACAATCCAGCGTGTTTGTTCAGGATTGGTGACCTGTTGAAGGATGGTGATGAGGGATTCAAGATTATAGGCCATTTTTCTAATCTCTTTTTCTTCTCTCTTTTTTTTTAATGGTGTATTCTCACTCACAAAGACAGGATAGGAAAGCTTGCAGAAATAAGAATAATGATCCAATGTAGCTAACATCTTCATGAATTGAAACTTCAGAGAGGCTGCTCAATGTTGACTTTGAGCAGTTAATACAAAATTGTTATTTCACAATCAATTGATTAGTTGGCTTTAATTTAACTAGAGTGGTTGTAGTTTGCGTTGAATTTCTCTAAAATTTGCATTATTTTACACGGAGCATCAATTAATAATGTTTTGCCTAAGGGAAACAGTATGCTGCATTGATCATATATGACAGCCACTAAGCTCAAAATTTCAACTCATAATATAAAATAGTAACATGATCATGTATCAAATATCAATCACGAAAATCCAATGTCAACTCTGAGGTGAAAAAAAAAAAAAAACTCTTGTAAGTATGCTTGAAGTGGTTAATTAGGGGCTCTAATAAATTTAGTCTTGAATTGAATTTTATTTTCTGATCTCTTCACCCTCAGAAACAGAATAATTAGTAGTATTCCATAGCGAATTTTAGCTGCAGTTGAGTTCATATTCCATGATTCATATACTATAATAAACAATTTCAGGTTGAATTAATTAGAAAACATCGACTCTTCACAACCAGAAAGCAAAATCATAATGATGAAAATACAAAGATGAGTATATGTTTTGACACAAAATATTATATCCGGCATATGTGGTGGTGATGGTTAACTTTGCAATTGTTTCTCCATAAAAAACGAAGAGTTAATTTTATAATAAAAAGTCATTGATTTAAAAAAAAATTGTGAAATAAAATATATGATTCACACGTGAAAGATTTTAACTTATTAAAATAGATTTTATTATTTACATGTGATTTATATGTAAATTAATCACAATCTATTTGTTAAATATTTATCTCGTGCATCGCACGAGGGCAAATCCTAGTTTTATAATAAAAAGTTATTAAGCCTGCCAAATTGAGAAGCCAACTTATAAGTTTACTTGTTTAGGCCCATGCACACAGCAATACAGCATGCAATGAGAGGAGTGAAGACTATTTTCTGGCTATTTTGACTTTTGTGTTACATTTTCTAATAATAATAATAATAATAATAAATCTGAGATAAAGACCTTGACCACAATCTTTCTTGTGAGGAAAGACTTCAATCTATGCGTCAAGTTAGCCTTGTAATGTAACACTTTCCTCCCACATCGAGTGAGAGAAGACATATTATCGTCGAAAACGGTATAAAATGGGCCGGGCCGTGATTAATGCAGCTCATACCTTTCTCGGCCTTTTGGCTAAGATCAAGTGTAGTATCTGTTCTTATCAGTTTAATATCTGATACGTGGCCATTGGCTCACTCGATATTAAATTTATTTCTTGAGGGTGAAGGTCCATTAAGGTAGCTTGCTGCCCGGGCCCTCGCGAGTCGCCCAAGCGTTGCACTATTGCTCGGGCTGGGCTCACCCCACCTAAATTAAGTTATAACATATGTGCTAGGTCAGCAAGAAACAAGCTAAACACATTATATAAGAAAAAATATTAAACAAGAAGCATTGGATAGCTGAGAGCTAGCATTTTACCTTGCACAACTCGGTCACGTACGAAGTTGAAGGTCATTGTTACCGTTGTCACGTTGCTCCTCGATTATCGGTTCGGCTGAAGCCACGAGAGAAGAGCTGCATTCATCCAATTCGATTGTTTGGAGGGTCGGGATTTCTCCAATGCCGCCAGGGGATCTCCTCCAGAGCAGGGCAATCTTGGATAATAAGGTGACGAAGTCTTGGGAAGTTGGTATCATCTGCTCGCCAATGGACAAGATCTAATCTTTGACGAAACGAGTAATTAGTGGGTATTTCTATATGGAGATTAATACAATAATCTATTTTAAATTATTTTCTGACTAGCATTTCTACAAGATGATACAACCGAGTTGATACAAGAAGAGTAGAAGCACTTAGTTGTACTCACTGGGTTTCGGCTATACAAGAAGAGTTGAAACAATAATTTATTGTAAATTATTTTCTGACTAGCATTTCGACATGTACGAGCATTCCAACGAGATGATACAATTGTGTAACGTTCTAGCCAGGGGCGGAACCAGAATTTTAATATTGGGCGGGCGAAATTCCAAAAATATAATAAATAAAAACAATAGATGAAAAAGACACACAAATGAAAAAGAAACCCAATTTT
The DNA here is from genome assembly GCA_036873715.1 of Salvia sclarea. Classification (NCBI taxonomy): domain Eukaryota; kingdom Viridiplantae; phylum Streptophyta; class Magnoliopsida; order Lamiales; family Lamiaceae; genus Salvia; species Salvia sclarea. Next base: position 2,261,208 of record JAYJMF010000056.1, read on the forward strand.
ATTTATAATTGAATTATATTGTTAATTAAATTTATCAATCACGTCACTCATGGGGTTTAGGGTTTAGGGTCTTTATATTTTGTTAATATTCTGTTTTTAAAAGGAAAAATTATCTGATAAAATTTTTGAATCGCTCTTTTTATATTCCATTAACCACTTAATATTATCTAATATATAAAGATAATTTATTTCATAACTTTAACTTATTTTAATGTATTTAAAATCTATTTTTATATATCATAATATTAGATTAAGTATCTTATTGTGATCTTTAATTTAAGATCAATTGTATATATATTAATAAATAAAATCAAACAATGTTGAGAATAAATAAAAAAAATAAAGAAAATAGAATTTAAGAGAATTTATTGCAAAAAATTTACCATAATTATCTTGATAGTTTTGGAGGGAAAAAAATTTATGATTTGATTTCTCTTCTATATAGATATAGATTTAGCTAAAACAATTATATTTGTCTGTTTCTAATACGTTGCTATTTGCTTTGTAATTTGCTACAAATTTTATCCGTGTCTAACCGGTAGCTAAATCAATGATATTGGTCCAATTCGCAGTTAAATCAATGATATTAAATCACTTTGTATTATTAAATTATTGTTATAGTTGCATAATAAATGTGAGGTTGAAATTACTACAATTTACGATTTATTATACAATTATAACAATAATTTAATACTACAAAGTGATTTAATATCATAGCCATTTTGATTTAACATTTTTTTAAGGGTTAGGTAGATTTATCATTTTTTTTCCTTAAGTAAAACGATGTCCGTTTTGATTTGAGTGGTAACACATCACAATCATGCCAACTTCAATACGGGGATCTAAAATTTCAAATTGTGGAAAAATCACAAAAATGTTAAAAGTATGTGTATTTCGAGATTAATATTTTTTATGGCCACTAACGATAGGCATGTAGCAAAAGTAGGACACTATTAGTTCGGGGCCGTAAAAGTATGACACTATATTTTAAGTTGGACACTCGTGGGCCAAAGTAGGGCGTTACGTGGCAAGCCATGTTACGTTCAGGCTCCACGTAACCCGTCACGTGCAATTCACGTGTGAAAAAAGCCCGAAAAGCCCTATTTTGACCCACATGTGTCCAACTTAAAATATAGTATCCTACTTTTACGGCTCGAACTAAAAGTGTCCTACTTTTGCTACACGCCAATAATTAGTGGCCATAAAAAATATTAATCTCATGATAGAAATATATATTATTTAAAATTGTGTAAATAATAAAAGTATTTTAAAAGAAAAATGTAACAAGCTCTCAGACAAATGGAGTAGGAATCCTTTTATTCTTTTTAGACATCCGCCCCGAACCCGCCCCGATATAAATATATATATATATATGTGTGTGTATATATATATATATTATAAATAAATAATATATTTATTAAAAATATAAAAAGAATATTGATTGAAATACAATAAATTTAGGTTTTTATTTAATTGTATTAATACAAATTAATATATATTAATGAAGAAATAAACAATAATACTTGACGGGTACCCGGTGGGGACCCGTTCCCCCGATAGGTATTTCCCGACATGCATCCGCCCCGTTTAACGGGACGGATACGGGGGAAGATTTATGAAGCGGATATGGGAATGGGATTGCAAAACTCGCCTCGAACCCACCTCGTTGCCATCCCTAAGTGGGATAATGTTGTAAGTGGAATAAAAGTTTCATTTTTTAGATAAAAAGTTACCACAAATACTTAACGAATTTGGTGGAACAGATGGAGTTAGAAGTGTGTTCGTGTGCGTATAGTTTAGCCAAAGTTAAAACAGTCAAATCTACTCCATGTGCAAAAAATCATATATTTTCAATTTTTAAAATTCTTGAATGGGGCTCCCTTCATGTGTATCTCATATAAAGAAGGAGATAAAATGATAAAAATTTGGGGGAGTTTTGTAGCATATATAATAGAAATTAGGAATTTAGGGTGGAATTAATGTAGAAAGATTTCTTCTCTGCCCTGACGTGAAGATCGAGAGAGAGCTGCATCTCCCTCACCATCACTCGCTCCCCCATTGCCACCGACACCTTCGACCTCGTCACCACCATCACGCTCTCTTGGACGAGTCAAAGAAGCTCCACTTCCCCTATGATTATACTTTGGCCAAAAAATGTGAATTTTGCATTTCGCGTTAATTTGCCCGTTAAAATTTTGGTCAATCCAATCTATTTTTAGGAACATTAGGGACGAAGTCACGATAAATATAACGATATGGATTTTATTAAAATATACTGCAAATTATAGGGACTTATTTGCTACCTAACAGTTAATCCTAATCCTATAATCTTCCATTATAAACATTAGAAACAAATTTTGGTGCTAATGTCCACAACCCTTTGTTAGTTTGATTATGGAATTAATAAGAGGTTAGTAAGTAGTAAACATAATTAGGGTGTCCGCATAGACATAGTACGGCCATCCTCATACGTGTGTGGCCCTATAAATTATTCCTTTTGTTCCGCTATTAACGACTCATTTTATTTCTATATGTGAATTAAGAAAATAATAGTATTATTTTGTATGTACAGTGGTGGAATTCATTAAAATTGACTAACTTTTCAAAAGAAAAATATTTTATATTTTGGAATGAGCCACTAATAGTAGGACGACTCAAAAAGAAATACAAGTCATCAGTAGCAACACGAAAGGAGTATATCTTATCTCATAGCATATCATTAAATACGCATAGAATGTCGTGTGCATGTGTTGGCCTAATAATAGGGGATTAATGTATGAGGCCAAAGGTTTCAAATTCGAATCCTCCATGACGTACTTTTTAAAATTTTCGTATCAAATTTATTAAAAAACAAAATACACATAGCATGAATGAATAATACAAAAACATGAGATGTAATAAATGGTAACGGATCTTCTGGTTTCAAGAACGGGTTTCAAGAGAGAGAAGAAAAGGAACAATATATTAAGCTTGAATATTTTTAACGTAACTTATTATATAAGTTTAAAATGAGGATAAGAATCTTGAGAAATATGAGCGTGGGAATCTTCAAAGGTGGGAAGACATCTGTGTTAAGGTTCTTGGTGACAGAATTTCTTTGGTGCATTCTGCGCTATGTTTGGTGCTTTTGAGATCCCTTTTGTGCCCTTCCCAAAATTAATTTATTTACTTTCTCTCTCATATTTGCCTGCAAATCTGTGACAATTTCATTTGGCGCCCAATCAAACACAAATTTGGTTGGATTTTATCCATCATCAAATCATTATATTATCTTATCCTAATTTACAATATTAATAGCAAACCAGCTCAAAAGTGACCAAAGGGTTCTCTCTATTGTTTAATTAGTTATGACTATTTCTAGGTGTCATCTTCCATGCAACCTGGTCACACAATCCGAATTTAGTTTTTTTCTTTTCACTTTTTTAACGACAATGATAACCCACACTTACAAAATCAAGTGCAACAAAGCTCAATCTATAAAATGTTGATGGAATTCGAACTTCATACTTTAGCTTAAAAACTATCACACCAGGTCATAATGTCTGGAATATTTCAATCAACTTGTAAAAATACACAGAAGTGAATTTCATCCACATTTCGCGACTGTCTAATTCAGTTGAAGGAAAGGAAGACTATCTAACACGACTTTGCTCGACAAACCCAAAATTTTGAAACCAGAAAGAATGCGTCATAATTTAGAATAGAGGATCTGAAACCAAAAAAAAAAATGTGTCATGATCTAGAATAGAAGATCTCGTGTAATAAAATAGATTCTCTCGCTCGCCTCAAGGCATGTGACCGAAGCAACTGAATGGAGGAAGTAAGCTTCTCAACTGGACGCAGAAGAAGCCGCGTCTGCATCTGCACAGGCACATTTGCTCTGCTCCAAAAATGCTCATGTAAACAGAAGTTGAATGCCTGCAAGTAAAATCAGATCAGGAGAGTAGAAAACTGAAATCGAATCGCGTGGATGGCGACAGAGAGAGGAGAGCTTCCAGCAACAAGAAAGTTGGACAATTTGCATTTACGACTTAAAGACCAATAATGAAGTGTAACATAGTCATAGAATGTTCTCTAAGAATCTAAAATGGATGATTAGATCAGGAATATTCTTGAGACATCAAGAAAAGAAAAGCTTAAATCAAGAATATTGAATATATCAAAATCCAAGACAATACACTGATTATCTTTTGACACCATTGCTGAATACCACATGCTCGATGGACGACTTCTCTTCATGCATTCGCATAGTTATCGAGTAAAAGGCACGAAGGATGTTCAATAATGAAGATCTTGTTATCTCTTTATCTTCTCTTTGCTGAAATTGTTTGGTTGATCTATTTAAAAAAATAGCTAAACAAAGTAACCATTCAAATGGATTTTGTGTGACGAGCCTTACCATACTTTTTAAGAAGCAACTTCCCTGAAGTAAGAAATCCCAACAAAAGGAATGGCTTCTGGATACACAAACAACGGAGATACTACCCTACTTTGAAATCGACATGAAATCATTATCCAAGAAAAAGAAAGTTAATCTATGAGCAGAACAGTAGTTTAAAGGAGTAAGAAAAACTGCCACTTTTCTGACTCACATCTATTCAAAAATTGTTAGTCCAGAGGACTGAGACAAGGGGTGATGAAATTATTCCTTTCTCATCACTCCTTGAACTAAATGGGAAAAAACACTTTCATTTATGTAGTAAATATGAAAATTTCCAAAACTAAGATTATCAGTACCTGAAGTTTAAGCATTTTGTTGCACTTGTCTGTGTAGCTGCATAATCCAGTCAGCATAGCTACTTCCACCAACATTCTGGTCATCCACTAGATTCATGAGTAGGAAAAAACCTTCTCTTGGCTGATCATTTTGTCCCACAAGATGACATAGCTGAAAGTATGATGGGTCGCTCTTCCTAAATTTGTGAAGCGTCTTTCGTAGCTTAATTGACATATCATTGTCTCGTGGAGAAATGCTAACCTGGATAGCAATCAAATAGAACAAAGTATTGAATATGCCAAAAGTAAGTCGGATCAGGAGGTAGACACTCTAAGAATATGTCTCGATATGAAGATCCTACCTATTCATAGATTAGAACCAATTAAGCGCCCCATTATGTCAATGCATGGCTAAAGTGTTTCGTGATTACAAGTTAAGAAGCATTTAAAAGCGGGGTCAAAGTCAAAATTCACCAAATGAAATGCTGTCTTAAAAAATTGACTTTTGTGATAGTTCCAAGTAATATGCAGCCTTCATCTTCTAACATAACACAAAAGGCCTGTTTTTCCCCAAAATTTAGGAAGGCACATAAACAGAATGAAAGGACCCATCATCCAAAAGTGTTATCAGTTAAAAATTTGGTAGCTTCTTGCATAACACAAAACAAGACCCACCGCTGCAGTTCCCAAAATTTAGATCTTACTAAGTTCTACAACTCTTACTGAAAACAAAACAAAGCTTTGAAGCAACTGAGTTGTGCCAAGTATTTTGAAAGAGTCACTAGGAACTTTGGCAGCTTACAAATGCAAGCAAGTTTGACAGACAATTCAAAAAATCATTTCACTCCAAGCACAACCCCTTTTGACATCAGAATTACTTAACAGATAACCATATTGCAATACAGTACTGAAATGTTCGGAAGGAGAAACTATTGGAATGGCAAAGTAAAAGAAGCCACCTTTGAATAGTCGCCACTAAAATCTTCTCCAAGCAACTTTCTGCCTATATCAGGTGAAATAGTTCCACCGAACCATATAACAAACCGGAAGCCGTCGTCAAAGATATAAAGACCTCTGGCGTCTAAGCACTTTACACTAAGAGGTAGCCTCGTCTTGATAATGTCAGATTCATCGGTTTGAGGATACGACTGTGAATTAGCAAGATTTGCTTCAGAAACAACTCACAAGCCATCAATGAAGAAATCTATAACTGCAAGACACTTACTTTCAGAAGAAAATCATCCACACGAACCAGGTTTGGATAGAGAAGTTTCAGCAACTTTTTAACAGGTAAAGCCATCATGGTAAAACCTGCCGCAGACCGCTCATCAAGCTGCACATCACCATATCCACCACGTAGCGGTGTAGATTTACATAATGCTAATCCATACAAAGGTAAGAATTTCAGTGATTCAGGGTAAATCATCCTTCCACTCAAACGATGCTGGACAGCATAGAGATTTCTGTATTCTCTGAGGGCTTTGACAATCCTAATTTGAACAGCATTCCGGGCATCTTCCAACTTATAGGATAAAGATTTCTCAATTGCTGCAATACAGGTCATGTCAAATTTGAAAACTTATTAGTCTAATAAAATCAAGTAAAGTGAAGACAATTCAATCTTCCCATATTTATTTTACACCCTAGCAGGAGAGGGGTGATCGCTAAAGAGAAAACAACTTCTTTACCTAGCCTTGAAAACACAGAAACGATTGCCCCCGTGTCAGCCAGGCGATACATTTCTCCCAGATCTGCAACAACTGGAGCTGCCGCAGTATGTACCCTGATACGCCTTTCTCCAGATGAGGATGTGTATCTTCACAGTGGTCAAGGGATTTTCTGGTCACTATCTTCAAAAGTATAATTTCATGAAGTGATAACATCTTTTATAGGACTTTGTCACTTTGTCATATGGCATAGAATATTATAAAAGGATAAATCAGGACAGAACTCCAGATAATTGCAAAAAGGCCATTAACAAGAATAATGTGGAACACCGACAAGTTCAGAAAGGCAAATGGGTAGTTACATTAATACTTCAATTACCAGAAAAACAAAAACAAAATAAACAAAACAAAACTTTGAAGCAACACAATTATCAAATCATATAGACAACCATACATTTGGAATATCACATCAACTGAGTTCACAACAGACAAGCACATACAAGTATAACTATGTAAAATAAATTCAAACTAAAACGAGACGAGACGAGGATACAACAAAGCAACTTGGAAATACACCGTCTGTGTGGTTAATAGAGTCTCGTCAAGAGATAACTGTGCTGCATAAGCTTTATCACAATCAACAGCAGGAAGTGCTAATAAATCTGTAGATCTTAGCATAAAGTTCCCATGATAAGATGTGAAGCGCACTCCTGCAAGCAAAAAATGCAGGTGGGGAAAGGACGCATTACTCTGTCACCAGTACTGAAAAGTTTTCATCAAAGATATCACAAAAGAATTATAAAGAAAAAAAAATCATGATTTATCTTAGCATTTTCTGCAGAGAATTTTCATCCTTTGATCCAGAAATATTAGTATTTACCTTTTGAACATCTTATTCGCATCACCGCCTCCCAAGCGGTCTCTCTAGTAAGATCTCTCGTTAACTCATGTGTCAACTTAAATTTATGAATAGTCGACTGGAAACTTGGATAATAGTACACTTGACCACCAGTATATTTTGCCAGTGTTCCTAATTAGCATTGTAAAAAAGAATCAGAACCCATAATATAAGAAATCAGGGAAAGAGAATTTTCATGGTTTAAGAGCATCATTGCTTTGTTATTAAACCAAGAGATAACAAAATGCACAAGCGCTAAGGCATCTGTATTGCCACTATGGTTCTCTATGCTATGTTTTATCCACTTTACCAGGATGCATCAAGCCCAACTTTAAGGCATTAAAATTTTGCGCTGCATGCAGGTGCAATTATGACATGCTAGTTCTGCTTTGGGACCCTGTTATTATCATATAATACCAGATGTAAGCAAGAAATACCTAATGATGCTATATCTGTGTACTTGTCACTGAAAGCATATACGTTCACAGCTATCTGAAATTTGGTAAAATCAGCAGCCATCTGTTTATAGAAAGGATCTTCAGGTACTCGCAATAAATGCTCCTTATCCGTCCCATAAACTCGAATATCATCTCCACGCAATCGCAGCCGGCCAACACCAAGTGATGGCAATGTACTCTGGAAAATCAACACTTTACCTCCAAGTTTACTCTGTCAACAGAAAGAACAGCAAATTAGCACCAATGTAAATTGAAACACACTTTACAGAGATAGAGAATGACCAAGAGGAATCAATTGATACCAATAATCAAACTGAAACACGATTCAGACAGTGGAGAACAATTACAATATGACTGGTATGGATTAATGAAATTAGGTAGGGAAAAGTAAAAAATTTGACTATGAAAATGGTTGGTTAACTGTTTAAGCACAAAATATCTTGCACTTGTTATGCCGATGTGCTTCATCCTCAACTTCGAAATTCTTATTGGTATGATGCAAAAAATTACAGCAAGTACATTACCTTTTATCAGAGAATTCTCTCGAATAAAATAATTTTATCAAAGTATTATCTATTTTTTGTTACGATAACTGAATACATCATAAGGTCTATTTTTGTTTTCAGTTTAACCATTTGATTAGGCAATAAATACACACATTACCGGTAGTATTTTTCAAGAAGAAATGGCAATGATAGTTTGGTGTCAGTTTTACGTGAAACAGAATTAGGTTCTATCAAGTTATTAACTTTAACATACATCTTCAACTTTAAATTATTTGTAAAGTATTTTTCATTTTTTCTAACTAAAGAATTAATACCCAAAAAAGAAAGAGATGAAGCTAAACTTGAATATGATATCATGATTTTGGTATCATCTTTTCCTATTTCCTAATTTTAAAAGTTTACTACATGAAACTCCATAAAGTCCCTCAATCATCTATCTGTCTAGGAAGCCAGCCTTCTAAGTTCCACCTTAACTAATACAAAGACCACTTTGGAGCCAACATTGAAACGCCAAAGCAAAGAACGAAAAGTCAAATCAAGCCATTTAGAAAAGTTTATAATGTAGTTCATGATGTTTGGATATTGCTATGGTGAAGAAAGGGTATGTTTAATTCCACACTTGATATATGGATTCCCACTGAGCAGTCATATGATACGAAATGGACTTTAAATAACTACTTCTCTCCTACACTCTTTTTACAAACTAGCGATGCCACGGGGCACAGCAGTAAAATGAATGTAAAAGGATAAGTCAAGGATAAAAAGAAAACAAATCAAACACACCATAACCGTGAATGCAGCTTTAAGAGCTGGACCAAACGCTGATTCTACATTCATGTTTTCCTGGAACATCGAGGGTAAACTATCAAGGAATGCCTCCACTACATTTCTGGATTCTGATAGGTTGACCAGAAGATCATCTGGCAGTGGGACAAATACATCATCCAAATCGGAAATGACCATCATCTGGGGCTGCAGTAAAGATGACTGATACAAGAGAAACATATAAGTTGTTGACCAACTTAAGTAAATTGTAAATGGTATATAAATAGCACAGCAACAAGGTGACTTGCCTTCATATTATAGAAATGTATTGTACTATCATAGGTTATGAAGCCAATCTGTGTTCGAGGATAACCAGGCAAGCTATCCAAACTTGACTTAATGGTTTGTGCCACAACCTGCAGATATCATGTATGATGACTGATGTGGAAACTATTAATATTTATTGATGATTTCAGATGCCATTAAGAATACCATAGTATATGAAACAGCTCACCTGAAAGTGTTCATTGAGCAACTTCTACCTCACTAACAGATTATATTATAATTTCTAAAGCATAAAGAAAAGAGAGACAAAAGGCACTGAGCAATCCCATAAGATCGTTGTAGATTCCATTAGAAACATTTTTTCATTACCATCAGTTATACGAAAACTGAAACTAGAATGTTAACCAGCTTAGTGTTTGGAAAGAAATGAGATCTGGGAATAGATATTCAATTTTTCTTATGCAGCCCTAGACACGGATGAAGATGAAAAACAGAGGGCTTCTCTTGGAGCTATTTCAGCATTATGGGAAATATATGTTTGGTGGTTGGATATGGAAACATGTAAAACAAGAATTATGTTGAGGTTATGTTGCTACAAAATGATAGCAATATATATTGATAAACATTTTCGACTTTAAACAGTGGCAAATGCAAAATTGTTTTCTAGGGGGCTGTGTAACAGCGGCAGTCGTGTGGCTGAGACAGAATAGTGAAAGGAGAGGTGACTAACGTCATTTAATAGGACTGAATCATATATGTCCTCAGTAAAAAAGAAGTCATTTTGATGTCACACACCACTCTTTTCTGCCCATCCATATATATATCTATATAAATATATATATACTAATGCTGCATTTTCTGGAAAATGGAATTCATCACAGTTAAGCTATTTCCAAAATAATTGAAGAAAAATGCAACCAATCCAGATCAAACACAAAAATAGGACTTGATAACAGATTTAGAGATCCACGTAATCCTCTCATCCTTAACATGCTCCAGTTTACAAACTATGGCTGCTAGTACACATAGAACATTTATGTTTTCATTTATTAAAAAGGTAGATACTCTGTAATTTTTCTATCATATGTTATCACTAGCAGCTTAATATTCGACTGAGAATGAAAAACACAGCAACCAGCAGTTCAGTCCATGGAAAGAGTTATAAATGCAGTATAACCTTACACATATAATATTTAAACGTTGTGTTACCTCAAGTACTCCACTTTTAGCAGCTGATATTGATACATCGATAAGGAAAAAAAATAGTGGTGGCATCGGAGGGCGGACCATATATTCTGCTGGAGCTATTAACTCAATACTACCCTTCAAAAGCTCAGGCCGTTGATCCAAATCAACTCTTCTTCCACTAGCATCCAAGTGTGCAAAGTACTCACTTTGAACTGGACATAAGAAGTTTATGATAAATCAATGTGTGAACTTTAAAGTCATCAAACTGATAATTTCACTTTCTCCCAATATGTCAAAGTGCACACCCACTATTGATAATCACACATCAAGAAATTCAAGCACATATCTACTCAAGTTTCTTTTTGAATCTATAATTCCCACGTGCATACAAGCAGAGGATATTTCGTATAGTTTCTTTGTAAAGCATACGTAAGAAAGGCAGGGCAGCAGACACCCTAGATAGTAGAGAACTCCATCGTTATAACCATAAAGAGAGGAAGAAAATAGCAATGACATTACTTTGAAGAAATAATTTTTCTCGTAAGATCCATTTAGCGATATTTATCTTCAGCAGTTGGAAGAAAACTATACTCTTTCTCACACATGCCACTTAGGCCTCAACATAATGAAAGATCGGATTATTTAACTTTAAGAATTATCTTCTGCCACTAGTTGTACGATATACAATAAAGATTAAAATTCAGAAACAAGTTGAATAACATAAAGAAATGTATTGCAACTCTATTTGTATAAATAACAGTTAAAATAGAAAAGGCACAAAGCAGAATAGCAGCAGCAGGTTATATGCTAATTACGGCACTCCCTTTCTCTACTTCCTTCTCCATTTATTATGAGAAGAATAGCAAGTAAATTACCTTGTCCATGTAAAAGGTACCATGGCAACTAGAGAAGTAACAGTGAGGCTGAAGAAAAGCAATACTATGAAGACAAGACACCAACAATGGATGCCATAACATAAACAGAAAATTTAAAAGTAATTACATAATTCATTTGAAGTTCATAAAGTGTTTAATTAAATAAGTGGTTACCATCGTTCAGTAAAGAGCACATATTGCATCTCCACTTTCTTCCGTTGTCCGTAAAGGTCACATATGGGTTCACGTAAGTGCGGCACCTCTTACACCGAATTATCCCTGTGGTAGCGAAATTAATAACCGGAACTTCCTCCTGCAGGAAAATCACATGACAGTCAACATATGATAAAGATGTAACTTTTATATATATATATAGATGCCAAAATGTATCCTCTTATTAGTAAAGGAGGCTGACCCCAGCAGGAGCTTCTGCCAGAGGACAAACAACAGCCCCAAGAGACAAATGCCACCTTGATGCCAAGGATTGAGAATTCGGTATGCCACTCGTTGTCAGTCTTAGAAATGTAGAGCTACAATTCATAGGATACATCTCCGCCAAAGATTTTAGTTCAACATCACCATCCAATGGCCTTGGTAAGGCTTCAGCATCAAGACCTGCATCAAATGATCCTGGTGCAGACCCAAGAGAGAGTGAACTGAAATCTTCAGCCAATCCCTGTGAAGTACCAGTTGGAGGTGCAATGCCATGATGCTGCATTTGGGCCCCTGGATAGCCTATAGGTGGCATCGATGGAGCAGGACCATAACTTCTTTGCTGAGCAAGAAAGGGAGATGCAGCTGCTGGTGGAGCATAGCCTCCCTGCTGTGAGGAAAAGGAGGGATGCTGCACAGGTGGAGCTTGTGGCACAGAGTTTGGTTGTCCATTAGCATCCCCCTGAAAGGATGGTTGGAAGGCACCCCTGCCAGTGGCATATGATGGACCCATTGACGCAGAGGATGGTTGGACATTAGGCCTGGATAACGAGAATGGCTGAGAGGGAGGAATATTTGTGTTGATTTGTTCAGTTTTGGTGCTATCAGGAAATCTCATAGGTATTGAAGGTGGGTGGGGCTGTGATGGAATAGGTACAGGAGCCAATGTCATAGGACCTGCAGGAGGTCCTGTTGGAGGAGGACCAGGAGGTACAACCGGCTGACCTGTGTGTAGAGGTGGTGCTGCTTGACCCATTGAGTGCATTCCTTGATTTTGGAAATGCTGGAATCCTGTAGTTGGTGGGCCATATGATGATGAAACTGGCGGTGGAGTAGGCCTAACTAGTTCGTTGGGTCTGCCTGGTGGGGGTGGTCTAAAGGCAGGAGCCTGTGATCCAACCACAGGTCCAGAGGAAAAGGGAGGTGCTGGGAACTGAGAAGAAGCTTGAGATGCAGGCCTGAAAACTGATGCTTCTGACCCGACCACGGGAGCAGACGATAAAAAAGGTGACGCCGCAGAAGAAGGCCTCAGCGAATGATTTGGAAGATTAGGATTTTCCATCCCCATTGAGATTAATTTCTGCCCCCAGTTCCTGATCTCCTATTAGTATCTGTGCATATATAAACCAACAAGCTTGATTTACAAAATGGAAAACAGAGCTAATCCAATGACTGGCAATCCAGAAAGTTCAATTAGGAAAACCAAAATCAATAAATAAAGAAAATGCCAAGGATTTCAGCATGATAAAATCTCACGTTCACAGTACAGGCAATCACAAAAGGCTGTATTAACATAGGGTGAGCATCCAACTAATTTTCTTCTTTTTTTGTTTGTCTCAACCAATAAATATAACAAAATTTACATGAATTTTGCTCAAAGAAGTCCTTCTGAAGCTCCTTTATCATTAACCAATTTCTCAAAACACATCGTCAAACCAAAATTACAACCAAACACGAAGAGTAATACTTCTAGTTAAAGAAGTAGCTCAGACGCTAAAATTCATACTGCAAAAGGAAAGAGCAAAGGATATTAAATGTCAAACAAAATTAAATAACAGCAGATTACTCTTCTTCAATCAATCTAATTAGCAATTATTACAGCGAATCTACACAGACCAAAAGTCGAAATTTGACGATATGGCAAATAATTTCTCATCCAAAACGTAAAATAAAATAAAAATAACACGATTTGTCAAATTGCAGTATCTGCCAGCATAATTCAATAACAGGATCAGAAATTCGGATTACCCGATCAAAGATCCCGCCGGCGGAGAATGCAATCAAAAACCGGCAATCGGTGTGGGCGATTCAACCACTTCCTCTCTCTAACTACACGAAATGCAAATCAGCTACTGTGGAGAAAGAAAGTGATTTGAAAATGTTGCGAGTGTGCAAAAAACAGAGCTCCATTAACGTTCTTCAACTGGGAATCTCGTTGGTGTAACGTAAAACTATTCCCTGTCAAAAGTCAGGATTAGTATTAATTTCATATTTTTCTTTAAAATTAATAATTAATAATTCACTTTGCTCAAAATTTACATGAATTTTGCCCCACTTTTATCGGAATAATTACACAAAATGGTAGTACTAAATTAGTAATTCGGGTATAAGAGAATATGAAACTTTAATTAAATCCAAATGTAATTTTATTATAGTCTTTTTGGTCGTTGCCTCATTCTTTTAACTGGTATTATAATAGTGTTTCTTTTATTCGAATACACCCATGTCCTTAGCAATTCGGGTTGTACATTCGACTAACTCTCTAAATTCATGTTTTCATGTATTAGAGTTTGTTTTCAGTTTTTTTTTCAAAGAAAACATCCCATTGGATGAAATATATACTATCAGGAGTAATAATCACTTATTTACAATACAAGGAAATTTAAAAGTGGCTAAGTCATCGATGTATAACAGACATATTGTCTATCTTATCGTCAAAAATTAGGTGTCATGAGTAACTCAAATTCAATCCAAAGATAAAAACAATAAAAATACTCCCCATTTCACAAATTAACTATACAATCAAACTATGCAAATTACAATTATGAGGGAAAATGATGATTTTATACTCAATTATAAAATATCCCAAACTATACGAATTACAATTACACAACCTACACTATTGGTCTTTTGATAAAATGTCTCAAATTATACGTCACCACAATTAAATTTTCGATTTATCACAAATAAAATTATCCCTGATTCAGTTTTCGTTTACAAAAACTATTGAAAAAGTCCTAGCATCAAAGAGGTGTATTTTGGTTTCCGTTTACAAAAACTATCTCTATTGATATATATTTTAAATCTTATATAATTGTAAATCTTAATCATTAATCTTGTTGCATGTATTATTCACAATTACAATAGAGATATTACATATAAACATAATAAAGGATTCGAACATTTATGAGCTAATATGCTATGTGTTATGACTAGCGTCGGTATGAAATCATGTTTTGGTAGATTTGAAACTTTAACTTTTGAAGAAATATAATATCGTCGTGTATACCACATCTCATTGAGTACAGGTTCAATTATTGTATATTAATTACATTTATCTTCTATTGCATACATATCACTCTCAAGAGGTGTGAATCGTGTGACATAGATGTTCATCAAACGTTCGTATTTTAAAGAAAATAAAATTTAAATATTATTATAAATATTTACCATTCTCTTATCATACATAACATGCAAGTTAAATAAACAATGATAAAATGAATGTGAAAAAGAAAAATACACCAGCTCGACTTGGTTTCAGTGTTCGCTTGAAAGCCAAACAAATTGGCATTTCTAATTTGAAGTAAATAGCTTGTCATAATAGCATGTCGGCTTGACTTAATTCATTTTCGTACCTAGCTAATTTTATCGAACCATATATTTGTTAAATCTTTAGAATACGTCGGTTCTATTCGATTAAAATTATACTTTTTTTAGAATAAAATTATACTACATACTTGATAAACATTTAAAGATCATATAAGTAGTCTATTTCGGCCTTAAAATATATGAAGACTTTCTTTTAGAAGGAACTACGTGGTCAACATTTCAAATAATATCATGCTAGTAATATACATGTCACATCGTGATTGTGGCGTCTTCATTTCATATTAATAGTCCCTAAATTATTGAAATATGGTAATTAATAAGAAAATTATCTAAATTCTCGAAACATAACAAATTAGATGGAAAATAAATAAAAGAAAGAATAGAAAGTAATTAGCAAGCTGCAGAAGCCATCATCATCCTCACAAATTCTTCATAGCTAACAAGCCCATCTCCATCTAAATCAGCTTCTCTGATCATTTGTTCAGCTTCTTCATCACTTAATCTTTCGCCTAAATTCAGCATCACATTTCTCAACTGCAAATCAACACCCAAATAAAATGATCAGTTACATGTGTATGAAAAAGTGCTGTTTATTGTTTGACTTGGAATGAAAGGTCGAGGTTTCACTTTCTAAATCAGCAGAATATGAACAAGCTACATTTTGCAAATTTTTTAAAACTACATACATATTACAATAACCTACCCATGCAAATTGAAAAGAATGAATAAAGTACAATATTTTAACTTATAATAAACCATCTATCCTAGTTTTTACACGAGTTTGTAGCTGAGATTTGTACTTCAGATTTTCAGGACATTTGAAGTCATTGTTTGGATTGTTACGTCTTGTCAATTTTATCGAAATTGCAACTCGAACCGTCATATTGCCCTAACTATATCTAATCATTGAAAATATGATGATGAAATTGACAACGCTAAAGGAAATTCCGGCTTCACAATTTTTTTCTTTCAAAAATTAAAACGGAATTTGCTAATGCCCTGTCCAGAGCTTTATATATAAATTTGGTAAATAATGGTGGCACAAAAAATGTACACATTACTTGCAATAATGAGAGAGTTTGTGTTCATGGGAAAGTGTTTTATTTTTTCATTATATACTTTATTCTTATTTCACTTTCTAAATTCTAATTAGTTGGAAACATTTTGTAATAATAACAAATCAAACATAATCTTCATGTTTTAAAAAACGGCTGATAATGGGTCTTAGCACCTCAAGTTTGACGTGTTAGATTAAGACATCATTAACTATAGTTTCGTAAATGGGAAGCAGCGAACGCAGAAGAAGAAAAAAATAAAGTCAAAGTCACATGGAAAATACAGCAAAGATGACCAACCTCAATTGCTGATATGAACCCATCTTGATCTCGATCGAAAACTTTGAAAGCTTCTTTCAATTCCTCTGCAACATTTTCCTATATAGAAACAAAAATCCTCAATCTCGAGCTCGAATTTACTCATCTCTGATTATAAATAAATACCTTCATTTTTCTTGCCATAATACTCAGAAACTCATGGAAATCCACAGTGCCATCTCCGTCTGCGTCAACCTCATTCATCATTTCTTGAATTTCTTCTTTTGTTGGATGTTCATTCAGAGATTGAATCACCGTTGCCAATTCTTCAACTGTTATCATCCCTTCAAAATTAACAAAATAAATAAAATTAAAATCATTTGCGACATATATAAAAAGAATTCACTAGTCGAGCTCACCGTCGGAATCTTTATCGATTAGGGAGAAGGCTTCCCGGAACTCAGCAATCTGCTCCTCTGTCAATGCATCAGCCATTGGAAATGGGAATTAAGCAGATAGACAGATAGAGAGAGATCTCAGTAGGAATATGGTTTCAGCCAACTTAATTTATGACTAATAAAAAAATGGCACGCTTTTTTAAAATGTTATGTGAAATGGTGGAAATAGTCAAACTATGTTTTGGGTGTGTGTTCAACATTCAAGATTGAAGCTTCTCAAAGAATTTTGGAATTGGGTCCAAAATCAACGTTTGAATTCAAATGGAATTTAATACCCTTCCCTTCATCCAATATCTATTTTAAGCTTTGCCTATTTTATACTTCAGGTTATTCATATAGGCTAATGTTGTAGAAGTTCTAATTATTTGTTGGGAAATATATATATGTATATTATATTAATATTATTATACTTTTTCAGTACAAATCAAGTACATAAATTATACCCTCTCCCTCTCATATGTAAGTGTGCATAATTTTTCTTATTTGTCCGTCCCACATAAAGGTGCACATTCATTTTCTAGAAATCTACTTTATCAAAAAGTAAACAATTTACAACTACCCATCTGTCCATAACTCATTTCTCATATTTTGATTGGCACGAATTTTAATAATTTTGTTAGCTTTAGTTGGTATGATGTATTGGAAGTTGAAAAAGTGTATTGAGAGTTGAAAAATTGGGTTAATTAAAACATTATTATAAATGAAAAGTGACAAATAGTGTGTGGACGGACGAAAAAAGATAATTGTGTCAAATGAGTTGTGGATGGAGGGAACACCATTTTTTCAATAAGGTGGAATTCTTAATTCACTCTAATTCAATTTATCTCTTTTTTCTATTCAAATATGTGTCATTTTTTCATCAACACGCTTATATAGAACGGAGGGAGTATATATAAATATTAATATTTAAAAAGAATCAGCTAGCAGCGTAATAAAAAGGGTATGGACCCGACTCCGAGTGTGTGTATGACTTATAATACAAGTGTTGATTCTCTTAGATCTTTTTATTTTTCTTGCTTTTGACAGATTTGGGAGAAGACTGTAATAATTCCATGATCTGTCAAAGTAACTCAGTCATACAATGAAAAATATTATTCCCTTTGTCCCAATTAACTTGAGGCAAAACTTTTGGGCACATGATTTAAAAAGTTAAAAAGTAGTGATAAGAATATATAAATTTTTAAAAACATTTGTGTAATAAAGGTGTCTTAAAATGGAAATGTCTCAAGCTAATTGGGATGGAGGGAGTATATTAGGGGGTATATTATATATAGGATTAATATATTACGATTTGTGAGCATGTTTTGTAGGCGCTGTTGGAATTTAATTAGTCTACTTAATTAATTCTATCAAAATTTGATTTGTTCTTTAACTATCTCTATAAAAATAAAGAGAAAACAAATAAGTCAAGCTTTGACAAATATGCAACCGTGCTCGCATATAGCGAGTGATATATCAATCCCTATATATATTAACACAATATATTTTGTGAGAGTAGTGATAAATATGTAGGCTGTAGCTATTTCTATAAATGCTTTTAGTACAAGATCTGAATGTAGAACATCTACGACGATCATGAACAAGTTCACTAGCTTCATCGGTTAAATTATATTTCTAATGACGTTTCGTCTAGAGTTGGAGATTGAATGATTTAATTCAAAAATAATGATCCCGAATTTTATCTGCATAGGGTTTTTTTTGGGTAGTATGGACCGCGAATTCCCTGAGCATAAGTAAACTTGAAATCGAATTATGTTTGGCAACATATTATTGAAATTGATCTGTTTGAGCATACAAATAAGCTGGAACGAGAAATTATAGTATTTAGGAAAGTAAAATAATTTAACTACACAATTTCATATTTTTTCAAGTTCTTGTAATATTACATATTTGTATCGTAATTCTAAAAAAAATCTTCTAATATTCTTCAACTAAATATTCTATAACCTATTTTTCAAGACTTCGATATTTTAATTTTGGAGTCCACTAACTTTGTTTAGGATCATTTCGAAAAAATAAAGACTTCACTACTTCACTTTTTACTGTCAAAATGCCTTAAATTTTTATCGCTAGCTCTAAATGTATATTTTATTATCTTCTCAATGAAGTAAGTAACTCAAAATAAAACTAAAAAGGTATATATTTAAGGAAAAAAAGCTTGGAACATATATAAGCTACATAGCAATGTGAATGATAATGTAATGTAAACACTCTAGCCATGTAATGTAAACACTCTAGCCCGGGGGCCGGTAGCCCCTGAGCCGAAATTTTTGGGCCAGACTTTTAGTTCAGGGTGGGCCAAAAATACACTGCTCTCGAGCCGAAATTTTTGTGCCCACGCATTCTATATATCGAAAAATATATTGAAAACCTAAGGTTTTACACGATATACTGTATTCCGAATTTTTGGGTCCACCTAATATGTATTCTGAAAAATATATTGAAAATCTAAGCTTTTTGGACCACGTATTTTGTATTCCGAATTTTTTGGACCCACGTATTCTATATTCTGAAAAAAATTACTTTACTAACCCGAACCTTCTTATTCTCATAACAAATTTGTATATAATAAACTCTAATATGAATTCAACCATAAGAATTTTTTTTATCAATTTTAAATAAAATTAACAACAATAATTAAATTTTTTCTAAAAGAAGAGAAATAACATTAACTAAATTTAGTCTTAAAATTAATAGAGAAAGAGAAAAATGTATAAATTCATTAAAATTTGTTGGATTTAACACATTTTTTCTTTATATAATATTTTTATAATTTACAATAATATATTATCAAAATTCCAAGGGGGGCTCCGGACCCTGCTCCAAGCTAAGTTGTGTAAAGTTCAGTCAAAAGGATTTGTCGTTAATTTTATTGACCAAATCAAGCTTTAGTTTAACGCGGTCAAGATAATATAGCCTATTCCGAATTTAATTGGGCATGCAGTAATTAGTCAACCTAAACCTTTTTACTTTAATTGTCAAACTCCAAACCCTCGCTATAACACGCGTGCCTTAGTTTTTCCACTAGTTTGACACTCATGCATGCATATTAGTTTCAACTTTGCATTATTGAATACGTTGAATTTTATATAATTTTGATTGCAAAACTAAACATAACCGTAGTATTTAGTTTTAAATTCTATTTTTAATTTTTTTTAACATTTGTATTTTTACTTAAATGACGACGAAGTATTGCCTGTTGGTAATACGTTTCTCCTCCAGTCGATATAGATCGGGGTTCAAATCACCTAGAAAGCTAGTGCATGAGTACAATATGTCTTTCTTTCTTTAGTAATATTTTTTTAAAAAAGAATAAAAATAATTTACACAAATTCTAACGGAAATTTAAAATATGAACGAATGTGGAAGTTACCCTTAAAAATGTCCTTGGTACAAGAAAATGTTCCCAAGAAACAAAAGTGACAAGTTTAGCAAGTCAACCCCCTTGTTTGGAGTTACACGTTGTGTTAGAAATTCGAAAGACGTAGGCACGTAGCCAGTCAAAACAATTTAGGTCCGCTTTGGGGGACATATATGAAAATTACTAAATATTAGAAATGTACAAAATATAGAAATAATTTAACGAAAACTAACCTATGATGTAAGACTTTGCATGCTCCAGCACCGATTGACTGATAAATGGGCCTGGCCCAATAGATGGAGGGCTGGCCCAGTAGGTATAAGTATATACTCTTTCAACAGTTTTTTCGTCTGTGTAGATTTGTACTGTATGTTTTAATAGGGAAAAGATACAGTTTAATCATAATACCGAAATTTAATTTCCAGACACTAAGAAATTTTATATAATACGTATTAAAATTTTATGAAGCTAATGCTATTATTTGATCTAGCTCGTATTTTTGTAATTGTGTTAGCATGTCGTCATGCATCATATGACTGCATAATGAATCATCCATACTAGTCTGTATCTAATAGATGAAGTATGAGGAATATGGATTACTAGGCTATGAATACTGAATAGTTGTTCATGTGAGAAAATCATTGTTATTATCCTTTGAATGAAGATAAAGGATAATAACAACTTTTTCAAACATTGTTTTAAAATATTACTCCACATCCCATGAAAGTTGACTCGTATTTCATTTCGGGGTGTCCCACGAGAGTTGACACATTTTCTTTTTTGAACACTTTATTACTCACACAATTTTAAATACACAAATATTTTGGTGCAACAGGTCGCAGCCCATGCGACCGGTCAACGGTCCGCGTTGACTGTTGACCGTGCGTTGACTTTTTGAATAAATTTTTTTCCCACTGTTAGTTATATAATACGGCACCTGATCAAAATGACATTATTAGTTATATGAAATAGCACTGTTAGTATGGAAAATGACACTGTGATCAACATGGCACTGTTAGTACTTGAAAATGGCACTACAACTGAAATGACACTTTTGTTGATATAAAATGATACTTATAGTGTTTAAAAATGACACTTTTAGTGTTTAATGGCTATGGTTAGTATTCAGGGGTTAGGGTTTTAGTTTTAGGGGTTAGGGGTTAGTGTTTAGTGTTTAGGGGGTTAAGGGTTAGGATTTAGTATTTAGTATTTAGGGGTTAGGGTTTAGTTTTAGGGGTTAGGGTTTGGAAATGACACTAATAGTTATTCAAAACGGCACTGCTAGGCATAAAAAAATGGCACTACAACTGAAATGGCACTTTTGTTGATATAAAATGGCACTTATAGTGTTTAAAAATGGCACTTTTAGTGTTTGATGGCTAGGGTTAGTATTTAGGGGTTAGGGGTTTAGTTTTAGGGATTAGGATTTAGTGTTTAGGGGGTTAAGGTTTAGTTTTAGGGGTTAGGGTTTAGTATTTAAGAGTTAGGGTTTAGAAATGATACTAATAGTTATTCAAAACGGCACTGCTAGACATAAAAAATGGCACTTGGCACTTTTATGCCTTAAAAAATTCGAAAAGTCAACTCCCTGTCAACGTCCCGGTCAACAGTCAACGTGGGCCGTTGACCGGTTGCACGGGCTGCGACCTGTTGCACCAGAGTGTGCCTCTTTTAAATAATACTATATTTCTATCTTATACCACTATACACTACTCTTCTAAAATCTTATGCCCAAAAAAATTGAGTCAACTCTCATAAAACGAAGAGAATATATAATATAATTTCATTGGAATCTTTCTTCATAAATTTTTACCCCGGCTCTTTGCTAAGCATATAACAAGTTTCATTATGTATTGTGTGTAATGGGAGAGGTTAACTCCCACATCCCTTAAATAAAGTTATCAATCTTCTCAGTCGTTTATTAATATAGACTATATTGTAAAATTAACCGATCGAATTGAATAAGTTGTTGCATTATCCATTAACTTAATTTACAAAATTGCTTTGCCTACTTGCCATTTTTAATATAGTATATATGGATATAAAAGGGCCAAAATGATGGAATTTGGGCATAGAAGCCCATAAGGAGAGAGCTGTAAGTCTTTGGAAACTTGATGAAAATCGAGCTTTCGCTCTAGCTGTAGTTCCTCCTCACATTAATTGACTTATTAAGATACATCAATATTTAGATATACTGGAAAATAAATTTTGTTATGACCTATTTGTATGAAAGTTATTGCCATTTAATTGTACAATATTTGGCTAGTTACTAATCTACTTGAAGTTATATTATTTCCAACTCCATCACTGAGAGGAAGTATATGTTTACTTTTGTTTGCATGACGAGAGAAAATGATACTGTACTAGCTATTAACCAAAGGTGTTCTCTAGGTAAACATTTATCGTGTACAGATAATTTACAATCCACCAAATTAAAAAACTCACTAGAAAGATTAGTATTACAATGTTAATAGGCTTGAAATTTTAAGATATTTCTGCCACAAGCCACAACAAACACGTAACTGAATCAGTGTGTTAATCTTAATCACCTAGACAAATTGATATCTGATTGGTATAATCAGTAAAGTAATTGCGAAGTCGGCTACAAATTCTGGATAAGTGTGCCGTGTTTGTGCAACATGGGCTGTAATGATGTTAAAGCGCATAAGATTAAGAATTTAATACTGACTAAAAAGTTCATTAGCGGCTAAACAAAGTCTGAAACTAATGTTGCCTTGCACTGCATTGGAAATCTTAATCTTTACAGCTTGCTCTATTAAATTATGCTTTCTTTCTTGTGCTATCTAAGTCTCTAATTGCTCCCTACATCGGCCGGGCCTTTTTTTCTTTGCCTAACACAAACAAATTCAATCCAATTAAATTGTTTTCTAATTGAGATTTACATTTGATTTTAAGCTTAATTGGTTGCGGATGTATATATTCAACTTGGATAATATATACTCGATATAGAAATCTCATTCATGCACTTAATAAATTCAAAATTTAATGTTTTTGGTTGTTGTTCCTAATAGTAAAAAAGAGTCGAATCTTTGTAACTTTTTAGCCGATGCTTTTAAAGTTGTCAACCTAGTCATAATTTTGTGAATGGAACAAAATTTGATTAAAATTAAGTGATATCATATGAATATAATGCACGTAGATTTAATTAACCACATATTTCCCAATTAATGTGTATAATTTTTTTTTTAAAAAGGAACATTTTCCAAAAAATAATATTTCCCGAAATATATGTTCGAATGTATGTGAACCAGAACTATCACTTATGTGAGATTTGTTTATTCGATTATGAAATTATGGGTATGCCGTATGGGTTAGATTGACACTTTTCTAAGAATTGACTGATGGAACCTAAAACTTTGCCGGGTTTGGCTCTTTTTAACCAATTTGGCCTACAAAATTATTACTAGTATCAGTTTTATAATTAAATCTAATATATAGGAAAAAAAAAGTCGTCTTGTTTTTAAAAGTATTAATCAAAAAGTCACAAGTGTATAAGTTAAAAAATAGAGTTAACAGTGAAAAATAAAAAATTTTATTTAACAAAGAAAATTTAGGCCAGTAAATATAACTACATTTATAAATGAGGAAATATAGAAGAATGCCCAATTTTATAAGAAACAATTATATTTGCCCATGAATATAAGAAACATGCAACCTA
>JAYJMF010000056.1:2289199-2299475 GCA_036873715.1 Salvia sclarea
ATTATTGGGTAGATTATTGTTTTGTGACAAAATTATGGTACATAGCGCTTAATGAAAAGTGAGTTTCAATTTCTAGACAATGTCGTTATTCTTAATTCTTTTTAAATCTCCAGCCCATCGGGCCAACTCTCAACCCGTTCGGGCTAGCCCATATAACCCGCGGGTTAATCGTTCCAGCCCATGAAGTCCGCTTTAATTTCGGGTCGTAAAAAATCAGCCCTAACCCGCTATATTTTCGGGTTTTTCGGGTCAACCCGTCGGGTTCGGATTGAATTGACATTCCTAATTTTCAGTAATAATTCAACAATCAATATCGGGCTCGGGTACGAATAACATATTAAAAATGTATAACATGCTTATTAATTTGGACTAATGAATTTTCATTTTCGCTTGTGGGTATTAAATGGATTGAATCTTTTTTATTCTAATGCAATTTCCCTTTCCTAGTTTCTTTAAGAATATAGGTAATTCGCATTAGATTTTCTTAATGTATATCGGGTTCACATTACGAATAGTATCTTCATGCAATCTCAAGTTTTGGATCATGTCTTTATTCAATTGCATAAAAAATGACATTTTTAATCATACGATAACAATAGTGTACTACGAAGACGTCCACGTGATGTCGTATGGAGACCACCACCAATACACTCAATTAAAGGATGAGATCATACTTAATTAAGAAATATGAGGATTACATTCAATTACCCTCTTTGTCTTATTTACACTTGACTCCTATTTTTTGAACATGCAGCTTAAAGAATGACTTTATTAAGATATAAAGTGTTAATGGCCTGCCATTTTTTGTGTGTTAACCTTTATTTTTTTGGAATTGACCAAGTATAGTGGAATGATAAAAAAATTGTAAGGGAGCTAGTATAATATAACGAATATCATTTTATAATTAAATATGATAACTCATACAAGACGTCCTCGCATACATTTTTATATTTTAACAATATCTGGTATATTTGCACATTTAATAGACGTGACGAGAAAATGAAGTAATCAACGAACACATGTTGGATTCACACATACTTATAAAATTATTGAAGCATAAATAAAAATGACGGTAACTAAGAACTAGTAAATTCATATGAATACAAGACTGTATTAGCATAATGTTGTTTGGGTATATTACATTAAAGATATGAACTTTAGGCCAATTTGTAATTACAAAATCACTTTAAAAAATATTGGTAAATAATACCCGACATTTTGACTTGATTGCAATTATAATAACCTCCAACATTAATCGATTTGTCAAACTTTCGATTATAAACAAATTCTGGTTGTGGAAGCCCTTAATGTCATAAATTAAAGATAGACTTTTGACGGATTTAAAGAGAGTAATATTTTTATATATGGACTGACATTCAATTTTTGCCAACTTTGACGAATTTCACAAAAAACGGCAAGTGTTAACAAATATTGTGATGCTCCAATTGCATGACACAATAAAACCAGACCAAATTCAATACACCAATCAAAAAAAAAAAAAGAAAAAAAAAAAAGAAAGGAAAATCTTCAGTGATACTCTCTTGTCTTCTTCCTAAACCTTACTTATGTGGAAGAAAACGGAAATATGTTGAAAAATGAATAAACTGTAGCAAGGCAAGAGAAGTAGGGTCAATCAAGTGTTGGACGAGCCATTAGCGCGTGAACATTAATTAATATACTAGAAAGAAAGAAAGAGATAAATATAATTGAGGTTTAGGTTTTTTGTTTTTTAATTAATTTGGAGAGGAGTATTATTATTATTATTATTATTATTATTATTATTATTATTATTATTATTATTATTATTATTATTATTAAATTAAATTAAAAGTGTGATTGAAGCACGGGGCGTTGAGATTCAGCGCACCAGGCCAGTTGGGGTCAGTCATATGAAACACGAGCGCTACCAAACATGGTGCAGATTCATGAACCCGTCATCTCCATCCCCATCTCCTACTTTCAATCCTGCATCTCCAAACTCCACGAATACCAGATATTTACCTCTCCCAACTTTGGCGCTTTCTTGGACTTTCTTACATCAACAAATTGACTCCCATCTAATCTAATTCCTCCTCCTCCTCCTCCTCCTCCTCTCTCTCTCTCTCTCTCCCTCTCCCTCTCTCTCTCACACACACACACACACACACAGAGTCACACACACACAGAGTGTGAACGTGTATATATATGTTGTACCCGTTTTGGCTTTTGACATTCATTTCCTCTTCTTCTCTTTGTTGATTGAAATAGTGTTGGTTGTTCAAGATTATTGATTCAGTGAGGACCCAGAATTTCCCAATTCCTACGTTTTTTTTTTTTTCAAAGTTTTCGAGGTAAAACATTATTCTTTGGAAAAGTTAGCCCCTTTTCTCCTATAAAAAACAGGTTTTGGATTACTTCGGATGTGGGGTTTCCTAAAAAGTAGTTACTGCTTTGGCCTAGGGCTAACATGATCAGGATTAATTAAATTGGAAGAGATTGTGTAAGATTTTAGGTTGTTGGATTAGCTAGTGGTTGTCTGAGAATCTTGTTGGTGAACCTTTATACCTGTCAATTTTGTGGTTTGTGTAGGTTGATGTCTGAATTAGTTCACAGAATTGGGTTTTGAGGTGTCGAACTATTTGGTGGGAGATTTCCTTTTGGAGTTGAGTTTCTGTGTCATTTTGAGATGGGGAGTAGGTTTTGGTTGAATGATGAGGATAAGGTTATGGTGGAAAGGGTAGTGGGTAGTGAAGCAGCTGAGTATCTCGCTTGGTCGGCCTCGAACAACGTGCTGTCGGAGTTTTCTGCGTCAGGTGGGGATCTAGGAGTGCAGCAAGCACTGTTTAAGATCGTTGAGGGATCAGATTGGACGTATGCAATATATTGGCACGTCTCTAAATCTAAGTCGGGTAAATCCGCCTTGATATGGGGGGACGGGCATTGTAGGGAGCCAAAGGAAGGCGAGGGCGAGGACAGCAATGTCCCCAAGAATGAGAGATCGGTGGATGGAGATCGTAGGAGAAGGGTGCTGCACAAGATTCATGCTTGTTTTGGGGGATCCGAGGATGATAACGTTGCTGCTAAGCTCGACAAAGTTTCGGATGTGGAGATGTTCTATCTCACGTCGATGTATCTTGCTTTCCCCTTTGAAAAGCCTTCCATTCCTTCTCAGTCATTCAATTCCGGCAGGTGTATTTGGGTTTCTGATGCAAAGAGCTGTTTGGAACGCTATGAATCGAGGTCGTATTTGGCGAAGTTGGCTGGTTTAGAGACGGTGGTGTTTGTTCCAACAAAGTCGGGGGTGGTGGAGATTGGCTCGAGGAGGTCGATCTCTGAGGATAGGAGTGTTATTCAATCGGCTAAATCTATCGTTGTGAAACCAAGTTTAGCGCCGGCAAGGGCTGCTCCCAAGATTTTCGGTCAGGAGCTGAGTGTTGGGGGTTCAAGATCAGGTCCGATTAGCATAAACTTCTCCCCAAAGGTGGAAGACGATTCTGTCTATTCTTCGGAATCATAT
Source organism: Salvia sclarea (assembly GCA_036873715.1). Lineage (NCBI taxonomy): Eukaryota > Viridiplantae > Streptophyta > Magnoliopsida > Lamiales > Lamiaceae > Salvia > Salvia sclarea. The sequence continues at coordinate 2,292,696 of JAYJMF010000056.1, forward strand.
GATTTGCAGACACTTGGTGGTGGTGCTCACATATATGGAAACTCATCAAATGGGCACAGAACTGAGGATAGTGATGGGAAGCTATTGTCACAATCCATTACTTCTAACATTGAGCAAGCTAGGGAGGATTCATTTCTCATTTCTGATGAGCGGAAGCCTAGGAAACGGGGTAGGAAGCCAGCAGACGGGAGGGAAGAGCCGTTGAATCACGTGGAAGCAGAAAGGCAGAGACGCGAGAAGCTCAATCAACGTTTTTATGCGCTGAGAGCAGTAGTTCCGAATATCTCCAAGATGGACAAAGCATCTCTGCTCGGTGATGCAATCGCGTATATTGCGGATCTTCAGACGAAGATAAGGATAATGGAAACAGAAAAAAGGATTTTGAATGGGAATGAGTATCACTGCACCATACAAGATATCGAGTTTCAAGAAAGGCACGAAGATGCAGTTGTGCGCGTGAGCTGCCCTCTGGACTCTCATCCCGTATCCGGGGTTATAAAGGAGTTGAGAGAGCATCAAGCTTCGACACAAGAGTCCACCATTTCCTTAACTGAGCGTGGTGAAGTCCTCCACACATTCTCCATACACACACAGGATGGCGCTGCTCAACAGTTGAAGGATAAGTTGGCTGCTGCTCTCTTAAATTGATTTTAAATGTAAACGTTGGTCGTGTTTGATGTAGTTTTGATCACCTTATTTGAATTTGTGTAGCATGAAGGGATAGGTTCATTATCAATGCAAAGTGTGGAACTGCCTGTAGAAATCATCAATTTGTAATCGCGCTCAGTTACTACATATCCATATTTTTTGCTATATCACGAGTCTTGACTTCACCTTTTCTTTCTCTCTTGTCTTCTTCTGTTATGCATTTCTTTCTTGGAAGGCTTTGGAAATCTTGTACATTTGTGTCTAGACATTTACATATAGTTAGAGATTGTGCAAGAATCGATTGCTGGATATATGCAGATGTTTCAGGCTTGGAAAATGGATGGTTGTGCAAGCGCACCACTCAAGCAATTGAATGAGTTTGGATTCTAAATTAAGCAGCTTTGTCTATCAACTCAGTTTCTCTAAGCTTAGAAACCATCTCACTGGTTGATTCATTCTTTTCACTTGTGCAGAACTTTGCATAACTGAGTTCTTCTGGAAATCGTGCTCTTCCTGCCTGCTTCTGACACCATAAAATGTTGGTGAAGCCATCTGGCAACGGAGGTTGGTACTAGAAATGAACTTCTGGCTGGTAAGTTTTTCAAAGTAGCGATCAATCTGTTGTGAGTCGTATTCTATGAGGTGCGTTTCTAGTCCAATTTCTGTCCCATTTGAAGATGCTATCTGTTTGGATAAAACACATACAACACTACAACATCTCGAAGGTAAATACTGGTCTCCTTAAACGAATCTTTGTGGTCGTGCTATTTCAGTTTCCACAGGATTAATTATACTTAGTTAAAACTGGATGCACATTGACAGCATATTTTAGATAATTCGAAAGCATGTGAGAATCAAAGATATCATACAAAATGAGCTCTTCCAACTCTAAGCAAACATCTCTTGTTGATCAAAGACTTAGAAATTAGAAAAAAATGTCACTTTTTTATTTCCTTTCATCTGTCACAACATGTCAAATGTAAATCACCAACCTATATGTGGAAAAAGATAGTGAAATAATTGGGTTCTGGAACCAAACAAACACGATTTAATTGAAGAAAGAAAAAGCAATGAAAAGAATCTTGTAAGCCAACTTGCTAAAAACTAGTGATTCGTAAACTGTATGTTTCTTGTGGATTTGCAGCTTCTGTTTGCTGTTTCCAGTTGAATTTATATCCTCTCAGCAGCCACACCGATCTCGAAAGTTTGCTTCGGATACAGGTCGGTAGCTGCTGGAGGAGGAGACACTATCGCCTGGCCAGCAAAGTTGCGCTGGCCGATGCTTGTAGTGCATTGCCTTCCGCATGGATTGGGGGTCCACGTGCCGGAGTCCGGGGTCGGTGGTTTAAGTTTTTGATGCTGCAACGTTGGCAGCAGGAGGTGTTGGCCCCTCGTCAGCCATTGCTCTTCTTCTTCAGCAAGAACTCGAGTGGCTTCATATGGTTTTATGGTGAGAAATGCTATTACTATAGTAACCAAGATTGCTGTTTTAGACATCATCTTGTTTCTGAAAGCAGCAACTTGTTATGATGTATTTCGGTTGAGATTAAACAGTGTTGCAAATAAAAATGCAATGATGAATGTAGAGGTGTGAGGTTGTGTGTATATATAATGCATGGGAGTAATGATGAAAATGCGTGACTTCAGTTTGTCTATAAATTTTTTAGTTGAAATTGAAGGAGTGGACTATTGAGTATTGACTACGAGGGTTTGTAAAGAATGAGAAATTGAATGGGTCTTAATATATTTAGGGGAAAAAATAAGAGAGGTTCTAATCCTTGTGAGTATTTAGCTGCTATACCACAATTATGTTTCTTGTGTATATCATTTTTTCAATTTTAAATAAGTTCAAAGCTTCCACGATTTGTCATGTCAAAACTATTTTTGAGTGATTAAAGTTGCTTAATTTTCTCATCGATATGAATTCTTCAACTTGAAGTAATTATTTAAATTCTTTGATCGAATACAAGGATTGAATAATCAAAGGAATTAAGTTTTCCTATAATATTTGATAATTAAAATATTGACTTGCGAAAGAAGCGAAAAATGTTTGTCAAGCATTTAGGAGAATACACGTTTAAATGTTGAGATTTGCAGAAAGTCTTGACTAACTAAAATTTAGGTGTGGACAGGCAAATGAAACAATGTTATTCTTGGCAAATTTAAGGAACACAAAATACGAATCTGAGATTGACCGGCAGTCATAAAATTCTTGGATTTTTCTTCTTAGTGATACTTACACATTCAATCTTATCCTACGTGACAACCGCATACATGATCTATCTCGTAGCTTCTAAAATTTTAACTCACATATTATTCTACAAATTAGGTTTTGTATTAAGGATTGTGATTCGTGTCCAACCAGTCACCATTTTAAATGGAAGAAATGCCACTGAGCTTCATTGTTCAAGTAGCATCATCACTTTTGAAATTTCGATTCACGTATTGTTTTACAATTTATTAGGTTTCATAAAGATGTCCATGTAAACGCTCCTAGTTAGTTGGGTCAATTTTTTGAAGAAATTGAATAAGTTGGAAATGTTTGAAAGTGATGAGGGCTTACGCGACAACCCCACTATTTGATAATTTTGTTGGAAGCTAAAAAGAACATAATAATCTTCTTCTTTATCTTCTTATTTTATTAGGCGGAAACCAACGTAATCCTATATTGCTGTAACCCCAGAGCACATGTGAGTGTTATTTTATGCCTACTAATTCAATCAAATATATTGTTTGTAGCATTCCAATATTAATAAAATATATGCTCGTTCTTGTCAAAAAAAAAAAAAGAATATATGCTCGTTAACTAACTGCACCGAAATATACAAGCAACAAGCCAAGTCAGTGTGTTTCTTCTCGATATAAGAATAAAAGACACAGAGACGAGTAGACGACTATCAAATCATCTACCCATAAATAAAACAGTAGTCATTTAGAGATATTTCTTCTCTTTACAAGAGTGAAAAGACTGGGGGTATGAATCCCAAACATTACCCCTAATTGAAAACAAAATACAACAACGGACAAGAAATACATAATTTTGTAGTAATTTACAATTTTACACTTCTGAAATTCACATTCTTATGCATGGACGTTTTATTTATTGCAGCTCGATGGAATTGTTATCAGTCCTGGCTCCCGTTGCTGCCACTTACTATGATTATTAAGGCATATACAGCTCGTTCTGAATTTGATCATTTGGTAAACGAATCGAGCTCAACAATTTTTTCAAATTGGAGAGGCTCATGAATATGTTCGAACCCAAGCCTAAACGAGTCTGTTCCCCAACACTCGTGTTGTCTTAAGAAGTGCATGCAGAAACGACCACCCGGCCGACATAGAGCGAAGCAAAGCTAGGCACAGGTAGGCGGTACACAACAAAGTCTAACCAACAAACATGTTACCAAAGACATTTGATTGATTTGTAAGCCAGAAAGAAAACCCACTGCTCATCAATATTTCACAAATGATCACATTTACATTTATTTCTATAATATATCTACATGCTCCAACAAACAATCATCATATGAATACGAGTACGTATTCCCAAGGTGTACCTAATCATAGGCGCGTGGCATATCAGCATAGAGTCACTATGCATACATGCAGGGAGACACATGATGAAAACAAGAATCTACAATCGGATGGGGCACATTACTGTTGTTCTGAAATCTAATGACTGATGAAAAGGTGGCTTTACAATAACTGACCTCCATCTACTCTTCCCCGGATGATATATCTGTATTAGCAGCGTTGATGACCTCGTATGCTGGCGTGCTCTTCGCCCATCTGTCGGCTCACTTGCATTCAAAAGGGTGAGCAAGTACAGCTCCTTGTCTAATGCAACAAACCCAACTGATGCAGCATCAGGGACCTTCTTTGGCACACAAGTCTCCTTTGCCCAACGATTACAGGTCTTATCATACCTGTGAGGAAAGGATAGGATAACAATATCAGCAACTATTTACTGTTTTGCATCTCACAAAAGCTGCCAATTAGCAAAACCAATAAGATGAACCTCATACATAGATAACAGGACACTAGAAGACTAGAAAAGCAGAGCAATAACTGTAAAACAGACTACATGTGGCAGACCCGGACCCTCAAATGCTCAGCCAAATAGTTTTAAAATAACCAATGATCCATATACTAGTACTAGACTATGCATGCTGCAATCAACAACATTATCTCAAAATGCTAGAGACTGAAAGTTGCATATTCTTTCCTCCCACTCTAAACAAAAAAAATAGCAACACATATTTCACCTCTATCAAGCATGCAAATAGCTGGACAATCACAGACACCATAAAGCATGAATATAGCTCCAAATAAGCCATACTAGACTAGATATGCTACGTAAATATACATAACATATTACTGGCAAATGACAATGCTCTATGCATGAAGGCTATAGAGGTAAGAACAGATAACTTATGTATTTTTCTCAAAGCTACATTAGTAACATTACACCACACCAGACATGCAACAAAAAAAAAAGAACTTGTGTTCCTCCCAATTCTCAAGGCCAATACTTGCACCACATGTTCAGAATAACAGAAACTATAATCCACAATTGAACACAAGGAATCACGGGCTGCAAATTTACCTGAATATTTCACCTCTATCAAGCATAAATATAGCTTGAGAATCCCAGCCACCATCATCAGCCACAACAATTTTCCCCAGCCTCCGCCTCTCCCCTTCCTCCCACATATCACCAAGCTCCCTCCATTTCCCCCCTTTCGTTAGCTCCATCACCACCGTATCCCTATAATACTCATCCACCGGAAAAACTCCCGATACTGTCCTCGACTCCCCGTACCCTCCCATCACCCAAAACTCCCTCCCAATAAAAAATCCAACGCAACCGGCTCGGAATCTTGGCAAACCATCCAGCGCCACCCACTCGTCATTCCCTATATCATACATCTCCACCGAGCTCATCCTGCTCCCGGCGGCCCCGAACATGGTGTGCCGCGACCCGCCGCCGGCCACCAAAATCTTGCCGCGCTCCGGCACGGCAGCACACGCGAAACTGCCACGCGGCGTGATCATGGGGGACAGCGACTCCCAGGAGAAGGCGGCAAAATCGAATCGGAACGCAGAGGAAGACGGCGAGGGGCGATCGAGGGGGAACGACCGGGTATCGAAGAGGGACCCGCCGAGAACGTAGAGATGGGGCCCCACCGCGACGGAGATGAAATTGGAGAGGCCGTAAACGTGGGGGTTGCAAGGCATCAGTGGAAGCGGGCACCACGACATATTCTTCGGGTCGAAGAGATAGGGCCGTGAAATCGAAGGATCCTGCGGGAAAATACAGAGCAATTTCGGAGCGAGGACGTAATTCTGGCGGAGAGAGATTAGGGTTTTCGAGGAGAAGAAGCGCCTCCATGATTTGCAGGTGAGTTTGAGGCGGACGTGGTGACAGTAAGGAACGAATGCGAGGATCAACGCTCCGACGTCGTTAGGGAGGCCGGGAATTAGGGTTAGGGTTTGGATCCCGAAGTCGTCAGACGACAACGGAGGCGCCATTTCTCAATCAATTGATCCGAACAAACTAATAGTCGTCTCCGATCGTCCTACCAGACGAGGAATTGCTGCAACTGAGGAATTTCCGCGCCCGATTGAAGAGAGAGTGTGGAAAAGGGGTGTATGTACAAAGCTGAAAGCAAGTATGTACAAGCGGTAATGCAGAGTGTAAGAGATTCAACGTTTTCGGAAACGGGACATTTGTAGAGAATTGTCAAATTATGGAAATGAAAATGGGGAGGGCGATTTCTTGATCGCCAATCTTTCAATATTATTGACAAAAGGAAACTCCCTTTTTGTGGTTGTGCGAGTTGTACAGATGGACGACACGTGTTTCTGGATTCTCATTTTCTGTTATGTAGATAAATAACTTAAACTAGATCTTATAGTGACCGCATCAAAGCCCTCCAACATGGAGCGTTTTGGGTCAAAAATATTAATATTTTATTATTATGTTGCCGAGTCCGCGGGCTCTGTATCAATACCCTCCATGTTTGAGGGCTTTGACATTTATTTAATTTATTTGGATTTTTTAACTTAAAATAAATTAAATTTATGCAATTAATTAATTAAAATATATAAATTGTATTGAATAGTTGGAAA
>JAYJMF010000056.1:2308965-2321815 GCA_036873715.1 Salvia sclarea
GTATGGTAAAAGGAAGAACTATATTAATATAAAGAATTGTTTATCTATAGCTAGCTAAATGCGAGTGAACTTTTTTTTTTGTATTTATCTTTTTCCCTTGCTAAATTTATTTTGTTGTTGAGAAGTAAAACAAATGGATTTACTAACAGAGATAATTTTTCGATAAATTCCGTTTGCACGAATACAAGTATTTTATGTTGTTGACTAAAAAGTATACTCATTGTATTCTCCACAATATTTTCTCATTAATATTATGAGTTACTTTACATTAAAAAAAAAAGTAAAATTGTCTCGTGCATCACACAGGAACAAATGCTAGTTTAGATGAAGTCGGACAGATTATCGAACTCATTCGTGGTTAAATCGATTGAACCAACCGATCTAGTTTCCAAAACATGAGTTGTGACAATGGAAATTTAAGGGGTGCTTCGATTTGAATTTGTGACTTTACAGTGGATTGGTTAGATGCCATTACCAACTCTTTGAATGTATTCAATAATTATGTTAATATAATGTTTCATCATTGTTTCTAATGATAACATAGTTATCATGTATATATAGTATAAACAATGATAACATAGTTGTCATGTGTGTATAATATTATACTAGTCAGTAACCCGTCGAAATTCGACGGGAACTCTCTCAGTTAAATTTATAATCGAAAAATTAAGAAATTATTAAAATAGTAGGTGTTCAATTTTTATATTTCAGTGTCCATCATTTTATAGCTTAAAAGATTTGGATTTTCTATCCCTTCTAATTTATTTCTCTCTTCTTATTTATTTATTTATTTGTCTTCTACATCCACCAAAACTCGACATAAGGTAACTAATACTCCATTTGTTACATTTGACTTGGCCTCTATTTCATCATATTGTCTCATTAAGTGACTCGTTTTCAGAAAAAAGATTTTTTCTTTTTCTTGAGAAGGAACTTAACATGACTTTCTTAATAATTATGTCCAAAAGGATTGAAAAAAAAAAGTCAAAAAAGAAATCGCTTAAATATTGAATCAAAACGTATCACCTAGAAAATTTTAGAAAAAATTAACCCAAAAAAAATGATACTCCCTCCGTCCCCCATATATAGGCCCATGGAGAAGTGGCACGAGTTTTAATAAAAAGTGAAAATGATGGTAGTTTGAGTAGAGAGAGAGTATCACTTTATAGAAAGAATGACTATCACTTTAGGTTTTTTTGTAAATAAGATGAAAATAAAGGGATAAGAAGGTAAAGTATTTTTACTTTAAATGGAATGTGCCTATATATTGGGGACGGACGAAAAAGGAAAGTTGGGCCTATATATGGGGGACGGAGGGAGTAATAAACACAATTTTAATTGATTGCTCTATCTACGAACTCACATTATTTGACAAACTCAAATATTAACCAAAGTAATATTAAAGCACATTTTGTTACATCTTAAGACATTGACAATTTATTTTCACATAATCACACGAGCACTTTCAATAAATAAGCAAGTAATAGTTATCTGAGAATCTTATAATTGTTGTATGCTTAAATATGTTTTGAATTTATGATAACTAATTATAAGAATACTATATTTTTTTAGTGCCGAAAGTTATGGATATATGGGATAGAGAATTTTAATTAGTAAGAGTTATAAATTCAAAACTGAGAATGATGCATAAAATAGGTTTGTGAAGCTTATTAGTTGATGTTGCGTGAATAAATTTAGTTAAAAGATGGAAAATATTATCCCATTTATAAGGAGTGATAAGATTTTTCTTCCATTGGAGTGAAAAGGAGGAGGAAAGAGTAAAATTCTCTTTTTTAGATAAGGAGATGGAAAAGAAGGGAAAATTTAAAGGATGAATGTTCTCTTTTCCCTCATTTTCCCATAATAATTTATACATAAAAAAGAACGGAGCCTAAATGGTTAAAGTGACAATTATTAAAATGTGATAAAGTTATCATTTCTTATCCCCGTTTTCTCATGATAAATTTACAACAAAAAAGAAGACGTCGCAAAAGAAGATGCATGAAATAAGAAAATTCGGTGATTTTTTGGAGATCCAAAATGTATCATTATTTAGTGAAAAGGTAATGACGATCTTTACAATAAATATAGTTTGTCACAATATTCTTTTTGGTGGCATATTTTATATGAAGAATTTCTTTCTGGATAAACTTTTATCTGTCTGGGATGGATTTTGTCCGTCGCTAATCTATCGGTTAGATATATTTGGCCATAATTTTTATATAATAAAAAATAAATAATTTGTACCGTACATTGTTAAAACATGATTGTAGGTAAAACAAATAAATATAGATATATATCGTCACACTAATTACCAGTTGATTTGTTTTTATAGATATAATTTTTTATTAATCACCAACTGGCACTACTGATTGAACATCCACGTGCACTATTGTTAATTTTTTTCCGGAGTTTCACGTAGTAGGGCAACATGAATAGGGATGGCAATGAGTCGTGGCGGACGTGGATAGTAGGTATTCATATTCATACCTACGAAATTTTCTCCCACCCGCCACCCGTCATGGGTTTTACTTTTCACTCAAACCCGCCACCCACGGATACCCGCCACCTCGTGGGTATCCGCAAACCCGCCACTCGTTGGGTACCCACGAACCCGCCCTTCGCAGATATCCATCACCTGCGAATCATAATTTTGAAAATAAAAACGGCTTGAGAACCCGATGATTGATGAAGACCGGCGACCGGAGACGGTGGGGTGAGGGCAGTGTGGCGACATGCGAGGTGGGCCCGGTGTTGGTGAGTGGCGTGAGAGAGAGAGAGTGAGAGTGAGAAAGTGAAACTTTGGGTTCCCGCTTCTGATTTTGCAAATATAATTAAATGTGTATGTCTTTTTAAGTTGTATTTTATTTTTATTAATATTTATCAAATATTAAAATATAGAATTGGTGGGTAATTTGCGGGTATTTCGTGGGTATATGGGCTTCGTGGTTATGGATAATAACTATCCAACTCATACCCACGAAATAAATGGATAGTAAACTCTACTCATACTCATACTTATACCCATGGATACTAAACGCCTCTCAAACTCACACCCATTAGGATGGGTACCCATAAGTATCGGGTACTCGTGAGTAAATTGTCATCCCTAAATATGAATCCTTGTGTGTATTGATTTTTTAGGGTAAAATAGTAACTTCATATCGATCCTCCAACATTAGATTTATGTTCAAAAAAAATCCTAGGTCGTAATGATTATTTTCTTTATCGTAAAGACATTTCCTATTCATAATTTTCTTCGATCAGTTGATTGCTCGAGACTTTTAACCAGGAACTTCTCTTTTAAATTTTATACGCACGACAAACAGAGCTATAAACATAACTTTGCTAGCAATTGATAACTAAGCACTTTTAGTCAAGCTACCTAGCGGCGCGTGTGACCCCTTTTCAAAGTTCAAAACCCTTTTACAATTTGAAAAGACGTACAAAAATTTAAGTAATACCAAAAATACTTTTATGTATTTGGTTCATTGGTTGAATGTTGATCAAGAAACCCACTTTATAATTTAAAATGATTTCTTCAAACTATTAGTTTAACCTGGGTTGTCAATCACTAAGCTTCATTCCAATTCAAAATTGGAAAAGGTAAAGTTACACAGAATTGGTTCGAAAAGAGAAGACAAGCGAAAATCTGCCAATTTTAGTATTAACAATTAGTTATAAAGGTGAAAATTTTAATAAAATAGAAGACAATGTGTCTAAGATTGTATCAGCTTGAGAATTTTTTCAACATATAAAAAAAGATACTTTTTTGTATTAAATAATTTATTTTTTTGACAGCCTATTTTATTCCTATATTAATATTAATTAAATTATTGTTCCTTGTGTAAGGGAATAGATGTTCATTTTCTTTTCTAAAAAAGGATGTCTATTTTCTCGTTAACGTTACAATAAGATTACATTAAAAATAGACGTTAAACAGGTTTAGTCATAAATATGAATTCCTGGGCCTCATGTGTGTTAAGTGAGGTAGGGCGGAGGCCCAATTGTGATGGACATAATATCTAAGGGGTAATTAATAGCTTCAGCCCAAATGAGCCCAGTTCTTGTAACCTCCGAAACTTCCCTTAAATTAGCAACCCCATAATCTTCAATTCATTTATTTTAATTAAAGAATAGCTTTAGCTCCATGAAGAAATTTTAATTGAAGTTTAATATTGCCATTCCTGGCACTAGATCATCATTTCAAGCATTATGCTGAATTAATACCTCTGATATCCAAGTTCCCATAATTTGAAGTTTATGGGTGATTGATATATGCATCACATTCACATAAATATACGAAACAATGAAAATTAACATTGTTAAGTGAGTGAGCTAGTTTGTGATCGAGGAAGTCATGATCATGTCCAAATCCTTGTAACAATCGGTCCTTTTATGGCTATATATCGTGCAAAATAAAAGTATAGGGTACCAAACACACCCTAAACAGACCAACACTCTAACACACACATATTATTGCACTAGTATCAACTGAAAACTGGCAGTTTTTTCAGCCTCAATATTATCGTCAAGTAATGCTAATCAATAATAAATTATCTATTAATTAAACTTAATTACAAATTAATTTGCAGCGGAGCTATGTGAAGGCTATAACAAGATCATGAAAATGCACGGCCAAAGATGATATATATAATTCAGGGTTTAATCATTTATAGTTGAATGAATGTGATCTGCTCCAAGTGTACTAATTAAGGTATATATTCCTATATATATATAAAAAAAAAATTATGAACTTACATGTTTCAGGGATTAATTATGTTGCGCGCCTGCACACACACACACAATCATGACACATAACTTAAAGCTGACCATGTTGAAATTTACATAACCTTCACATACATTATAAGATGCACGTTAAGTAAAAATGAGGGTTAATCAGCGCTGATGAATAATCACACAAGGATCATATGTTACCAAACTAACAGCTAGCTAGGGTTAAATTATGGCTAGAAATTAGAATAATAATATATCATCACCCTCAAGTATTTCTAGGATTCAAATCTGAAATACATACCTAGCTATGTAAGATCGGTTTGAAAATACAAATAAAAAAGCAAAGAAAAACAAAATCTATCAAATCTAAGGGCTAATTATATACTCCAGGTTACACATAGCCTACAAAACCAATCATAGGATCAAGAAAATAGGTTTATTCTGACAACAGAACATTCCTAGGGTTTCCAGATAAATCATGAGCAACAAAATTGGCAGAGAATTATTAAACCTAATTTGGTCGACATTATTAAGAAGTAAGTAAAATTTCAACAAGAAAGATGAAGGTGTCCAAAAGCAACTGAGTGGAGCTCATCACCAACATCTTGAAATGGCCATTTCTGATCTTCAAATGAATCCATGCTTCCATAGGAAGGGGTAACGTTCTGCTCTCCCAAAATGGGGATTTCGTGTTTTACTGAAGAGCTCAAGTCCATGCTCCCACTGGAGCAGTAGGTGTTGTTTGCAGCATCAAATTGGGGCATTGCTATCTGATTTTGTAGCGATTCCCACCAGCTATGGAGATCGTGCTGCGGTGAAGAATGGCTTTCGCTGTAGAATTTGTGATCATTAGGGTTAGGGTTTGCAGAGCTGCTGGGGTTGTTGATGATGCATTGAGCTGCTTGTTGCTTGAGTGAAGCCAATTGGGCTTGCAAATTCACAACCTGCAAAAATAATATATACTTACAAGAAAAGTTAGGTTAGGGTTACAACTTACAACCCTAAGAAAATTGAAAGAAATAAAGTTAGAAAAAGAGAATTATGAAATTGGGACCTGCTGTTGGAGGGCAAAAATATGAGAAACACAACCATAAATGGGATCTTGAAGCCTAGCTAGAGCTTCATAGGAGATGGTGACGGCGGCCTCACTCCGGTCACTCACCGGGAGGTGAGAAAGGAGTTTCGACACGTTGCTAGCTCCGAATACCTTATGAATAGCTGCGAAATGAGTGGCACCTTGTTCGTGGCAGAAATAAGGTGAAAAAACACAACCCTTGACACATTTTCGTCTCAAGAATTTGCAGGCGCCACACGGGGAGCTGGATCCCGTCATGATATTACCAACTCTCTTTTTTTTGTGAACGGCTTTTCTGGATTTTAATACAGCTATTGGCTTGATCACACCATTGTTTATAAACAGAGAGGGATCGATGATCATATTTTATTATGTAGTGGTTCCCCTATTGGGCTACAAAATTAATCAAATTTTATTTTTTCTTAACTTGTGAAAAATTGTTATCTTCAACACTTTGTTCTAAATCTCATACTTTGATTTAATTAGGATATATATTCCTTTGAGGTTTCTTAATTAAAGAGTTAACATAAACCAAACCCATTGTGTCTGCTATACATTAATTATTTGATTTTGGCTGGGCTTGTCTTTCCATTGTCAGGAAATTTCTATTGCACAACAATAGATGTGTTTATTTATGAATACTTTTCAACAATTTTAAATATATTGTGTTTTATGGCCTAGGAGTATCATTTTAAGAATTCATATTAAGTGCACATAAATTATTGACAAATGTATTATGTCCATATGTATGATGTATCGATGATATAGGAGTAGGAGATCAAACACATGTTACCATTAGAGGATTTGATTTGCAATATTACTGTGATCGTAGATGTTTTATGTTTCATATCGCTATTAGGTTTCGAAAGGGTTGACATTAATTTAATTAAAGGAGTTTATAACAAAATTTCAAATCCATTTTATATAAAAGATATAGCTTATTAATAATGCCTTTTAAAGTATATATAGTTCCCTCTCTCATCTTCCTCTAAAGTTCAAAACTCTATACATAATTTTGTTTAGATTAAAAAGTTTAAAGGTATAGGAACTAACACAAAATTTATTTTACCAAACTTTGATCCCTAGTTTGATTTTAGAGATGTTTTAATAAAACATTGAATATGACTTAACTTACTTTTGTAGCAAAATAGACATGCCCAAAAAAATTCGATTATTGAAAAATATATCATGACCAGAACTTGAGTAATAAGGAGATGGTTGGGTTTAGAAAAATTATACGACAACATTTTTCTTATCGATGGACATGCTTATTTTGCTGGAATCAAACAATAAGTTGACGGTCATCATTGAAATATTTTACAAAGCGTTTAAAATTAAAATCGTGACAAGGTCGTTAGTGAATTATCTTGCAATTAACATCCCGTTCACCAAAAGTGTATCACCTGTGTTATTTGGATGTCCACAAAGAGTGTACTTAGTTGAACTATATCTCACATTTTTTTTAGCCAGCGAAGGTTTTGGTAACACATCGATTGATAAAAGAAGTTTAGCATACACTACTACTCTATTAGTAGTAACTCATAGTCATAGGGATCTGTTGATTTGTCAATTTTTGTAGTTCCAACAAGATTCGTCTAATTTTCACTATCATATACGGAAACCAATGCGTCAATGATTCTGCAATTAATTAGGGCTCTCTCTTTTACTAGCTTCAAATTTCTCAACTTACATTTTTGCGCGCTCTTCGTTACTCCCAATTAAGCAAAAGTCTTAAAACGAAAAAATGGAAAGAAAAAAAAAATACTCTCTCCATTTTAAATTGTAAGTCTTCCTAAGTTTTGACACAAATATTAAAGAAAATTGTTTAGATCAATCTTAATGAATGATAATTAATCTATACAGTTGTTACTTTTTTGAAACAAAAACACTTCATATTCTTCACAGAGGATAACAATTGAAGATCAAATTATTTTGAAGTAATTAATGCAAAAATTGAGTTGAAGGATACTTTTGAGTTGATAATCTAAAACGACAACAAAAATGAAAAAAAAAATTGAAAAGTTAAAACAAAACGACTTATATTATGAAATGGAGGGAAAACTATGAAGCATGCGGCAACTTCTTTTTTTTCTTTTTAATTGTCTAATACTACCTCTATTGTAAAATTTTGTTATCCAAACAACCGACACGAAATGAAAGATATTTAAGAAGTTAATATTGCATGGATATTGACGTAGTTTAGCTTAAAGTTTTTGGTGTGTAATGATTTTAAATTTAAATTTATACGTTATTTATAGTATGATTGTAATGGAGTTGTTTCCACTTATCTTCCTCTTCTAAAGGGAAAAATCATTCTATATAAAAATAAAGGAAACCTAAGCAAGGTAAAAAAAAAAAAAAAAAAAAAGGAAACCTAAGCAAGGTAAAACATTGTATAATTAATAAATCATTAATTTACATGCAACCTAGTAATAGTTATGTGCAAGAGGGGTAACCTAAGTAATGGATAATATAGAATATATCAAAGATATCGTTATCAGCTTATAGTTCTTTAAAAAGGTTAGAATTTTGAGTTGTAAACAGTTTACGTTGATGTGATTTTAGTTGTTATTTTGCTGTCAATTGTCGTACCTTTTAAGCGGCCCAAATTACAAAGAAAGTAATAGCCTTAGCTAATTCGATAACAAAAATATGATTACAAATTAAAATACATATATACATTGAAACACATTCGAATTTCAATCAATGAAACGCTCAATTTTGCATAATTAATTAAAGTAGCTGTTGCTAAAAAGTGAGAGGAGAGATAAGGCCAAAGAATCCCCTAATGAAAAGTTTGGAAGAAAGTTAATTAAAAAGAGGCCAGGGCATATTCCAATACACAATGAAACAAAAGATAGTGACACTTGAACACAACAACATGCTATGGAGAAAGCACATAACATGGAGATTTAAAGTAGGGAATTTTTATTTTTTTCTGAATTCTTTAGGTCTGAGGAGGGCATAGTTTGTCGAGCAATAAAAGTAGAACAATAATATAAAAATAATAGTATGCTAATTAATTAGCAATATAAATTAATTGCATAACTTTGTAGGCCACCAACATGTAGACCTAGCTCGAATGTATGATACCTAGTTTATAATGACTTGGTTTATAAATTTAGTAATAAACTGATTGGTACCCAACAAACGTATCTTCTGTCTCAGCCTTTTTTTGGAGAAAATGTTCTGGCTCGACTTAAGTATATAAATATTGGAAATTGGAGATTTTCTCCAACTTGAATATCAAAGACTTATATATCTATTTTTTTTTGACGTTATGATTATCAAATTTAGAAATATGCCTATATGCTCCCTTCATCTTATTAGTAAATGGAACAATATTGTCATTTTGAATTGTCCATTTAGTAATGACACATGCTAAAAAAATATTTAAACAATAGTTAATTTAGTAAGTTTCATAATTTTACTCACAAAAATCTTACTTGCATAATTTTAGTGTCTCAAATTAAAATGTGATTAGTAACGGGACTGAGAGAATATATAACTTCAAAAGCATCATATATGGCATTAATTGTAGTGTAACTTGTAAGTCATCTTGTAATATAACACGTCGTGCAGTAAATTAAGTTTGATATTTTAGTAATAAACTCACGTATGTGTTACGTGCCTAACTCTCACTCAAGTAAGTAATAATTAGTACAATAAATCTATAAGAAGGGGTACAAATCTACTCTAGGCCGGCGACAAAAGTTAGCAAATTTAAAAGTGCTACTAAAAACAAATTTAGTGTACAGGAAACTGTTTTCCCATTCGTGCATGTAAACATTCCTCCTGCCAGCTTCTGTGTGTAGACTAGCTAGGATGCATAAAAGTAATTAATTCACTTGGGTCAATAATGTAGGGAGGATGAACGCTCAACTAACAATATTAATCTTTTCTATTTAATATCCCGTGTTCACACTTGGGATACACCTTATTGTAATTTTATTAATCTCACACTCTTTCTCAGCCATTTGTTTATTATACCCTAGAATTACACCTATATTTTCTTGGGATCCGAAATATATACATTTAAATTAATTATATATGCATCTCAATATATGATATTCTTTTTGTCCTTACAAATTGTACCCGTCCTCCTCGATCGATGCCATTAGTGGGTAGTGAGTTTCATTCAATTGACAGTCCCAAAGAGATAATCTTTATTAATTAATTGAAGGTATTTTACAACGGTGTTAAATGTCTCGATTCTGAAATATATTCGCAAGTACTTCCTTATAATAATACTATATATGAAAATGTAATAATGGAATCAATTTGACAATAAGGAATTCGGCTATTTTCTGTCTTTAATTAGCTAGAAGGTATAAGCCAAAATTAACTATGACTAATTTCAATGCAAAGTATGGTACAATTAAATAATTTGAAAATTTTAAGAAGTAGAGATATTCCAGTTTTTCAATTAATCTACTCATACACGCCGATTATGACACGACACAATGGAGGAATATATTCTTTAGTTCAGTCCATCGTCTATTATTTTATGTTTCTCTTTTGAAAAAGAATATGGAGTACTATATACTAGTAGTAGTATTTATTAAGAATACGAAGAGCAGAAAGAAACAACTTATTAAAATTGATTCAATCATTTCATTCAATATGTTTACAAAACACTGTATCTAGATGGATTTCTATGTTTCTATTGCCCTATAATATAGTACTGTATCAAAGATAACATGTACAATAATTATGTTGAAGCAGCAAACTTTTTCCAGCAAACTTTTGAATTCAGGTGAAATCGTGTTTCCTGTTGAAGCTTTTTGAGACATATAGGAATCTCACTTAATTTAGTGTGTTCTTCCCAAATGTTGCATTCTAGTGAGTAGTGACTAACAACTAATTGTTACGTTTTAAAATGCGAGAATGTATAAATTATAGTAGTATATATTTTTATTTTTCACCTTTGGATACAGAAAATAACTAGTCCTGCGTGCACAAATTATCTCGACCAAAAAAGATATTGAAGAGATTTTTGTTGAAAGACTTTTTGTAATATACTCCCTTCCATTTTTTTTCAATTGATATTTTGAGGTTTTCAACTATAATTTTAATTAGTGTCGCTTTAATGATTTTTTTCATAATACCCTTGTTAATTAATGTAGTTAATTAATGTATGCACTCTAGAAATTCTTCACATTCTCAATTAGATAAGCTTTATTTTTTTGAGAATTGCTACATGAATGAAAATGAATCATACTACGAAGAGTCTTTTGTCTTGTACATTGTATTTTCACACCAAAATAAAGATAGTCAAATAATCATTAATTATTATATGAGGTTAATTTATGTATAATTTTATTTTATTAATAAATGTGCCCAAACTTAGGATGTCAATTAAAAAAAATGGGAGGGAGTACTTCTTAATTAATTACTTCTTAAAAATTATGATTTCTCCTAAGAAATATTTATTTCCTGGCTCCGAAGTCCAAAGATAACCCGAATTAGCACGTAATTGGATTTTGAGTTCGAAATGAGTTTTAGGAAAAGGTGGAATCAATTCCAGAAAACGAAAACAAAAACAAAAATTAAAACACACGTTTTAATGGTTTTATCCCTTGTATCTATGTTTTAAAATGCTTAGATATTAGTATTTGTATTAACCACATGAATATGATAGATGAATTTAGTACAATAAAGCATGATTTAATTTAAACAGAAAGCGAAATACGCAAGTACAACACATGCCGATTGCGGACTCGCCATACTTTATTTTATGCAAACAAGATTAAATATAAGTGGATGACGGCCAAACACACCTTCTTACTTGTTTAAATAATTCTCCTCCAATCACTTGGGATTCAAATCATCTACGTCGAGAAAAAAAAAATGTACAAAATCACGCCCATGTATTTAATGTGCTAACACACGCACATGTATCCTAGAAGGGAAAGTACACAAGTTTAGCCTTATAATATGACTTTTGACAGTTTTAACAAAATAGACTATTAATACAATAATCAAGCTCAATGGATTAAAATTAGACATGTGTCAATTTTATATCAAAGTGATTTTCGATTTTGACAATTGAAGATGACATGTGGCTACTAATATGAACGAATTAATATCGATACATGTATGAGATGAATATGCAATTTGAACCCGGTAATAAAACGCTTTTGAAAAACCTTACACAATTCAAGAATACAATTTTTCAAGATATTATTAATTTAAGAAGAAGAATTGGGATTGATTTGAATATATACTAGGGTTTGAGTTTCACTCAAGTGCTACTGTGTCTAGAAACGTGTCCAACTCAATATATGGAATTTGTGACATGGCAAGAAAAGTTGCAGCTTCTGCAATTTTTTAAATAGTAGAATTCATCTACTTTAGATAAAATAACTAGACCAAGAAAAAGTTACAGCTTTTGCAGTTTTTAAAATAGAATAACCCTCTTAGTTTGACATGATTTTAGCTTTTATAATCAATAAAAGTTACAGCTGAATTTCTTTCAAAGAGAATGACCCTTTTAGTTTATATAAAATCAGCTTTTGTAAGTCGACCAAGAAAGTTACAGCTTAATTGTGTAGTTTGGTAAATAGAATATCTCTTTCAGTTTTGATTTATTTTTCTTTAGTTATCTAGAACTACATATTCAATGAGTGATATATTTTTGTAAAGATAATTTCTTGGTATCATATTTTGTTGCAACTAGGGGAAAAAATGTCTTCGACCATATGGGTTATTTATTGTAGTTGGCAGCAGGGACAGAGCCATAAATTCTATTTAGGGGGCGAATTTTTTCAACCTCAAAATTATATAACTACATATACTTTATACTAATTCAATGACCATATTTTTCACTAAATATACACATATTTTATATAGCAACATTAAAAAAAATACATAAACATAAGTTACCTTATAATAAACAATTAGAGCAATCCATTACAAAAGTCTCCAGCAAATAATGACATGCCACTCTAATCAACTCCGTAAAACAAAAGAGAAAATATTATTCTCTCATATTACAAATTCACCAATGACATAACTATTAAAAATATTGAATAACTA
>JAYJMF010000056.1:2328158-2344882 GCA_036873715.1 Salvia sclarea
AATAACAGCAACATAATCATGCATATATCAATTACCACTTAATTATCCAATTATCCAGAAATTGGATTATTAAGCTGGGTTTAAAATAATGGAAAGCATTCACGAATTTTTAGCAAGAGAAAAATATTAAAAATTTTAAATATAGCGAGAAAGTGAGCAGCCTGCTTTCTGCGGACTGTCACACAAGGAGAATTTGGTTGGAGGCCCTGCAATGGTTGAAGATTCAAAGAGTCCCTGGTGGTGGTTGGTATGTCATGCAAATACAGACAATAAAAACATGAAGAGTAAACTGCTAAAGATTGTCGCTGCTGAAGTTGTATATGAAGTTTGGAAGTGTAGGAATTTGTGTGTGTTCGAACAACACGTACTTGGACCTCATGTGGGGCAATTTATTATACGCAACATTAGTGCTAGAGTTGAGTATGTTCCTAGCTTAAAGTTATATTGATCTAAACTTTAGATGTTGTTACTTGATCTTTTAGTTTGACTATTGTAACTTATCATTTTGTTGTCTGGTGATTGTTTGATCGGCGTGTACTTATTCTATTTGGGAATGAATAATCTTTCTTTCTTCTAAAGAAAGAAAAGAAAAAAAAAACACACTAATAATTTGTTAAATAGTACTAGTATTTTAATTAAATTACAATATGAAAGAAATACTAGTATCCTTTTATTTATTAGTTTGACGTGAAAATAAGTTGATGTCGCTTTTATTTTAGGATTAGTTATAATTTTAATTTTTAATTATGTAATGTCAAGATAAAATTTATAATTAACTTTTCTAAAAAAACTTATGATAAGTATTTATTTTGTATATATAATAGATTTACTAATATGGCGGTGGATAATGTTTATATTTTAAAATGTCACAAACTGCGAGTCTGCGACCTGATTATAGCTTTTTTCCTCTCCCTCTCTAAAATCCACAAATTCTCATTCTTCCTCAGTTCCTCTTGCGCTAGGGTTCAACTTCAACAATTCAATCGAAATCGACCCTAATTCGATCTGTAAACCATGGCGACTGCGTCAGGTACATCCTGCACTTTTTAATTTTAATCCATCATATTCTCATATGATCTTTCTCTCGCTGCCGCGTTTCATTACATCAATTGATTATTTCCCCATTCTTTGCAATTCGATTGTTTGGCGGTTTAATCGGAAATAAATTACATCAACTTCATCAATTTTTTCATATGTGATTTGTGACGACGATCAAGTTCATGCCTTTTGTTGTCAGAGGGCTTGTTCCTTCAATTATTTGGGCATGTTGATTTTCTTACTCTGCACAATTGATGAACTCAGATTATTCATTATTAATCATATACCTTTTTCCAATTTTTTCTTGATTTGGATTTATTAGTAATGTTGTTTGTCGTTTTTGGGATCATAGTGGCCTTTAAATCAAGGGAGGATCATAGGAAGCAGCTTGAACTAGAAGAGGCACGTAAAGCTGGGCTTGCACCGGCAGAATTGGATGAAGATGGAAAGGAAATCAATCCTCACATTCCACAGTATATGTCTTCTGCGCCTTGGTATCTCAATGCCGAGAGACCGGTACGTTCTGCGGTTATGTTTAGTTGCCTGTATTGTTGTACTGGACAGAGTGGTTTCCTAGCCTAGAGATATGGAGGGCTCAATGTGTAGCTTGTTGGTTTCCTTTTCAGAGTTTGAAGCATCAAAGGAAGTGGAAATCTGATCCAAATTATACCAAGTCGTGGTACGATAGAGGTGCAAAGACATTTCAAGCTGAAAAATTCAGAAAGGGTGCTTGTGAGAAGTAAGTTCAACGCATTGTCCATTTGTATTTTCTTTGCTAGAAGCTGTCACAATGATTATTTCAATGCTTGAACATTCATGGTTCTGGTATATTCCAGTTTCTGGCGCACAACAAAATCAAACCACTTAGAACTTAGAAAACACTATTTCAGCTTTAATTTTGCTCATCCTCGGTGCATGTTAATATTTGTTATATCTGATTTTTCCATTTGATACCATGGCATACAATACATGAAGTTATTAAGTATTGTGGTACATTTATACGCATTTGCCTTATGCATGTTAACTTTTCGGTTGTAAAGATCACAAGGCAATTTTAGGCTTTGCCACTGTAGATAGGAAGGGAAACCTAGCGTTGCTGCTTCTTTGTGATTAATGGAAGGAAACACCATATATTCATGTACAAGTTTAACTGTATTTCTGATTTACCTATTTATTTCAAATTGAATGTTATGCTTCTGGCTCTGACTTCTGTGCTTGCTGCAGCTGTGGAGCTTTAACACATGACAAGAAGGCTTGCGTGGAAAGACCCCGCAAATTAGGAGCCAAATGGACAGGCAAGCATATTGCCCCAGATGAGAAGATAGAGACCTTTGAGCTCGATTATGATGGGAAGCGAGACCGATGGAATGGATATGATGCTGCATCTTATAAACATGTCATTCAGAGATATGAAGCCAGGGATGAAGCAAGAAGCAAATTTTTAAAGGACCAGCAGCTTAAGAAGTTGGAGGAGAAAAATAATAATAATAATCAAGATAAAGAAGAGGGTGTAAGTGATGATGAGGATAATGAAGACTCTCTCAAAGTTGATGAGGCCAAGGTTGATGAGAGCAAACAAATGGACTTTGCGAAGGTTGAGAAGCGTGTGCGTACTACAGGTGGTGGTAGCACAGGAACTGTCAGGTATATATGCGTATTCTTTCTGTCCATTACCATTTTTATGTTTTTATGCTTACTTGGTAGTGACCCTACTGAAACATATTTGCTCTCACATTAGTCTAGATGAGGGTGAGACTACTATTTCCTTGATAACAGTTTTCGAGCACTTTTGAGGGTGAATTTGAAATTATACCTAATTATTCTCCTCTCATTATCAGGAATTTACGTATTCGAGAAGATACTGCAAAATATCTTCTTAATCTTGATGTCAACTCTGCCCACTATGACCCCAAGACCCGTTCTATGCGTGAGGACCCTCTCCCAGACATGGATCCAAATGAGAAGTTTTATGCTGTAAGTACACTTTCTGCTAATTCCATGGTGCTATGTCTCTTGCGTGATCTTACTTGTACAATTTTCCGTCTATCAAAATTACAGGGAGACAACCAGAATAGAGTGAGTGGTCAAGCTTTGGAGTTCAAACAGCTGAATGTTCATGCTTGGGAAGCATTTGACAAGGGTCATGACGTTCATATGCAAGCTGCTCCTTCACAAGCTGAGTTGCTCTATAAAAATTTCAAGATCAACAAGGAGAAGTTGAAGTCTCATACTAAAGACAAAATCATGGAGAAGTATGGTAACGCTGCTGCTGATGAAGTACTTCCACGAGAACTTCTGCTGGGGCAAAGCGAGCGAGAGGTTGAGTATGATCGTGCTGGTAGGATCATTAAAGGCCAGGTATGGATGGGACCAACTCTTATCTTTAATCTCCTTGGCTAGATGTTGTTTCCATCTTACTTTCTCCCCGAGATGTTGCCATGTTATTGCTGTAGTTTTCTGTAACGTTCCAGAAATTGAAAATCTCTGATTTTATATGATGTTTTATTGCGGAGTGCTTATTGTACCTAATTTTCTGTTAGTCTATGGGCGGGGCATAAGTGAAATGCATCTATCACGCCTGTCAGCTCCTCCCAAAATGCCGCCATTTCATGCTATTCTAGGAATTGTTTGTGCATTCTATTTTTACAGGAATGATGGTCTAATTTATATCTTTCCTGTCATATATTCTGCATGTGCCTTTGATCACTAGAATTCTGTCTGGTCATCAATGTTATGTTGGCTGAGTTCCACTTTGATTTGTGCTTCATGAAGACTTGAAACTTATTCTGAATATTTTTCAAGATTTCGGGTAACCACCAAGTAGTTGACAATTGAGGAGAAGGTCAAAAGGGTGAATTAGGAGAAATATACTAGTGAATGCGTAGTATGAACCTTCTGTATCCCACCCCATGCTCGGTCTGTAGAAAATTTTGTATGCACTTTGTTTACCTTCTTGGTAAACAGTTTGTGAGTGGAAATGACCCATTGATTGCATGATATTTTCAGGAGATGGCTCTTCCAAAGAGCAAGTACGAAGAAGATGTTTACATAAACAACCACACAACTGTTTGGGGTTCATGGTGGAAAGATCATCAATGGGGTTACAAATGTTGCCACCAGACAGTAAGGAACAGTTATTGTACTGGTGCTGCTGGTATTGAGGCAGCTGAAGCTTCAGCAGATCTCATGAAAGCTAATATAGCTCGAAAGGAGGCTACCGAAGGTAATATATGCAACAGTATTAAATCTGAATGTTATTTGATATCAAGTTAATCTAACATGCTGAAGAAAGTGATTCTTACTAAAGATGAAGTTCACTATTATAAATGCTGCTTTGTACATCTAGAATCATGTAGATATGCAGAGTATTTGATAGTTTATTTTTGAAAGCAGAAGCACCTGCAGCAGCTGAGGAGAAAAGAGTTGCTACATGGGGAACGGAAGTACCCGATGATCTGGTTCTAGATCAGAAAAGACTTGCGGAAGCACTTCAGAAGGTGAGATTCTTCAATTCAATATTGTCTTGTAACAATCCAATTCTCGAATCATCTTGTATTATGGTCGCCTCCTAGTAGCTTGTTTCCTTCAGCGGTGACAAACTTTTATTCTTTGATAGGAGGATGAAAGGAAGAGAGAGGAGAGGGATGAAAGGAAACGAAAATACAACGTGAAGTGGAACGATGAGGTACACTTTGATACACTCTGCAGCCAACTTTCTTTCAGCAACAACTGTATATCGCTAGTTCTGACCATTCTTTGGCTTTCAGGTTACACCTGAAGATATGGAAGCTTTCAGGATGAAGAGGGTCCACCACGACGATCCAATGAAGGATTTCCTGCATTGATTAAAGTTTGAAGAACACGAATCCAAACTTGGTTGTGGGCTGTGAAAGAATTATAGCTTAAGTTTTAGAATATTTGCCGTTGTACGTGATGACCTTAAAACCTGATAGGAAGCATGTGTTAGGTAAATCAAAATTTCAAATGTAGCACTGCTGTTGTTTATTATAATACGCGATGATGAACTCTATTGTAATGCTATCTGCTTCAAGATATCGATGTTTCATGGTTTGATACAGAGATTGGGAAGGATAGAGTTGCTAACTTTACACAATATATGATCTTGAGAATTTGAGTAGTAAAGAATCATACATATTTGATATCTCATTTCCTGATCTACCCTTTGATAAATACTTGCAAGACTTGCTATAAATTTCCTAAATGTTACAATAACAAAGCCTAACTCGCAATCGAGGGCTACAAACGATGCGCCAGAATGACTTGCTGGTGCATCTCAGCCCGAAATCGAGCTATAAAAGCATCGACTCACTTGCTGGTGCATCTCAGCCCGAAATCGAGCTATAAAAGCATCGACTTGGGGCCTCGTTTTCGGGCCACTGTTGTTGCTGCTTATCCGGCAAGCCATTTATGATCTTTCTGCATTAGCAATTGTTGCTTCCTTACATGACTTGATATAAATGAGCACAGTTGAATTGAATACTTCTCTTACTTATATATTTCGAAACATATTATAGAAGTCTAGATTGAGATATTTATTTACTTTTTAGTTTTTGGAAACAAGATATTTATTTCCATAGGGATTGATAGTTTTTGGAGCCGACGTATTTATTGCGATTCTATGAAGTGTCTTCCATATTTTTCTGAAAAGAAGTTTTCTTCTCAAGATCTAATAAATCGTGTTTTATTAAATAAAATAAAATTTTAGTTTCGAGATTTCCTTTTTCAGTTTTGACCATCATGATTGAAATAATAATAATGAAAATTCATTCAAAGATATTTCACGCAGCGATAGGTTCTAGAATTTTAACTTTTGCAAGTACATTTTTAACGATTTCCTTACGCAAGCTATAAAAAAAATAAAAAAAAAATAAAAGACTTGTAAAATAAAGTTTGGGAATAAAGATGCAAATAAGAAGTGTAAGAGTTGAGTTCATACAACAGTTAATTTCAAAAAAAACATAATAGTATAAGAAACATGATTGTTCTTTGCCAAAATAACGCATTTAGCCATCACTTTTATCATTTTATTTTCTTGATAAATTTGAATTTCATTATCTGATATCTCTATTTTTGTGCCATTTTTCCCACTCCCACCCCCTCTCCCCTTCCCAAGAAGGGCTTAAAATCTGAAGAATACAATTAAAAAACCCTAAATCGGCCGACTCTCATTCTCTCAGTAAGTTCTCTTCCTTCACTTGCAGTGTTTCCCCAATTTTTAAATATACATATTTTACAATTTGAATTTGGTTCAAGCATTGTTTTTTATGAATCTAGAGAGATCTGACTTCAAAAGCCCCAAATTTCCTGCATTTAATTTGTTCCGAAATTTACGATATGCTGATTTTCTAGCGGCGTTCATGTTTGTGATTGCGTAGAGTGATTTGTTTCGTTTGTATTTTTATGTGGTTTTTGTAGGGTTTGCGATCATTAATTGGAGAGCGACTTTGCACCATTTGGATTATTGTTGGTGATGTTGATGCGTTGAAATCTCAATTGGGATTACATTGTTAGTTTACTGAGTTTGTACGGTCAAATTTCATATTTTCGCGGGTTTTGCTGTATTTGATTTCTGGAAATAAGATGGATGGGAATGGCAACATGAATTTTAGGAATTGGGGGTTTCTCGAACCCCCAGGGAGTAGCTTGAAGAACCAGCTTGGCCTTCAGTTAATAACTTCCATGGCTGAGAAACCCCTTTTTGGTGGTGGTGCCGCCGCCAGCGGTGGTGGTTTTCGTGATCACCAGCACTTCCACCCGTCGCCCGTCATGTCATCTATCAACGGTGGGCCGTTTCATCACCATCGTGTTGGTGGTATATCGGAATCCCACATTCCCGTGGACTATTTGATGAGCCAAAGCAGGGAGAAGTACCTAAATGTATTAACTGGAAATCACCAACCTGCTTTTTATCAATCGAGCTATGGGGTTTCACCCGAGACATCGTCTGCTCACTCTGTCCCAATGCCTCAGCAGTTTAGTTTGCAAAAGAGTGAAAATGTGACGTCCGAGATGGAAGAGATGTGTGAGGAAAAAGATGATGGTGGTGGTAGCAGCGGTGGTGCAGTGGCAGTAAAGAAGAGAGGTGGTGGTAAGGTCGCAAATTCTACACCTAAAGAGAAGAAACCAAGGATCAAAGCCCCTCGAGCGCCAAGGGACGAGCCTGCTCCTTCATCCAACAGGGCGAGGACGCCAAAGAAGCGTGCCGAAATTGTTATTAACGGAATTAATATGGATATTTCAGAAATCCCTATACCAGTCTGCTCCTGCACTGGAGCGCCTCAGCAGTGCTATAGATGGGGATCTGGTGGTTGGCAATCTGCCTGCTGTACAACTGGAATGTCTAGGTATCCGTTGCCTACGAATGAGAAGAGACGTGGTGCAAGGATAGCGGGTCGGAAGATGAGTATCGGAGCTTTCAAAAAGGTCTTGGAAAAACTTGCATCGGAAGGCTATAACTTCTCTAGCCCAATTGATCTGAGGAGTCACTGGGCAAAACACGGTACGAATAAGTTTGTGACGATCAGATGAAGTTTGTGATGAAGATGCTGAGTACAAATGCAGCACTCACTTTCTGCTGTATATAATATCAATGGCCTGGTTAGGAGCAGATGCTTTTGAGTTTTGGTGGTTACTAACTTTCAGCTTCCAGAATTGAGTTACATTTTCCAGAATTTTTGCCTCCTGGAGCATGCGGATAAGGTTTTAGTTGACTGTTCATGTTTTGTAGTTCAACGAAAAACAGTAATCTTGTCTAGTAACAAGGTATGGGATTGATTTGTTGAGATTTATTTTATTCAGTTCTGATTCCTAATTTACTTCCTGATAATCAATATGTTTTAGATGCTATTTGCATCTTGTTTATTATTCTAATTCACTTTCCATAATATAGCAATACTAAGAGAAAATAATGGCACGTTTTGGAGGCACCGATTCAACAACTAGGCAGTTGTTAGTGAGTTATAATTGAACCCTAAAATAGGATGTATCTGCTATTTGCACTATTATTTTGCTATGGAAGTCGAATAAGATATAAAATCCTGAATCCATGACCAAGAAGAGCTTTTTTCTTAGTGGTGGGACCATGGGGGTAACAGAATCTAATTAAAGTAGATAAAGTATAATGAGTAATCTCTTTATGATTAAACATCCTACCTTTTTAAGGTAACCATTTCTTGAAATTTTATTTGGTTTCCAGATATGTTTAGAAAGCTGTTTGTGTTTGGAGTTTTTTTGTGTTGGAATGGTAGTTTAGACTGAGATGCTGGTCTTTTGGGGTAGCCAGTAACAACCGAGCCTTTCTTGCTAGCTCCGACTTGTGTGGGTGAGTTGATGACGAACTATCTAGTCTATTAGCTGATGAAAAAGTTGAAGGCATTATCCATTAAGGATATGTCTGTTTTAGGGAGTGTCGAGTATATATGTCAGGTCGAACATTTCTACGTGCGTATTATACTTTGTTGCACGAACTGGCTGAAGTGAATAAATCTCGTGTTGTTTCCTGTTTAGCAACTATTTATGCCTGATCTAGCTGTACATGTAGTTTATACTCCCCTTTTGATTCTGAGTGATGGTCGACGAATATGTGATCCCCTTTCGGGCATGGTATCGTTGTGTATACGGCCTTATTACACAACGATACCATGCCTGAAATCATGTGGTAACTCAGGCCTTCAGCAGATGCAGATGAGGTTGGTTTATTCATGGTATATGTTCATTTTAGGCATCTATCAATGATTCAATGTGGAACTGTGTTTTGCTTGAATAATGCTGGTAGACCTATGATGTATAAATTGTTGATCAGAGGAGTGAACATTTGGCCAAAAATTAGGTTTTATAAATGTGGTGATGGTCTTCTTCTCTGATTTTGTTTTGGCATAATAATATTAATAATATATTAGAAAAATGATATAATAACCATTTTACTACAGGGAAGATAAAATTTAGCCATCAAAATAAAAAAGATAAAAATTAGCGTCCCCCACATTATCACCTCTTTTCTCATTATTTTTATTATTATTTTTGAATTTTTAATAGGATTTGGTGCATCCATGAAAATCGGTTTTGAAGAACCGTATTTTATTTTAAATTTTTTAATTATGTGACTTCTTCCAAATTTCTTATTTTATTCCAAATCAAGGTGCATGATTTCTCCAAACATCTTAGAATTCTTCCATTAAATATTAGAATTCACGCGATTTCTCTAAACAAATCAGTCTTAATTCTTAATTCTTATCTTTCTCGTCTTTGTGATTTTGCGTGACTTCGTGAATTCTTATCTTTCTCGTCTTTTACATTCATTGGTTATAAGGTAATTTACATCGTGAATTCTCACCATTTCATCTTTTACGTGAATTGATATTAAATTAATTAGTTAAATTCGTGAATTCTCATCTTTTACGTGAATTGATTTTAAGGTAGTTAACACCTTGAAATTCGTGAAATCTCTTATTTTCGTTAATATTTGAGTAGCTATGAATTGCTGATCAATATGCTTGTGAATTAGTGAATTACTATTACTTTTGTAAGTTAAATTTATATAACATTGAATTGTTTTCATGTATTGTTTAGTATTTGTAGTATGTGAGGTCAAGAAAATCATAGAAAGATGTGAATCTAAAAAAGGAATTAAGAAAAAAAAATTACAATTTAAGAAAACAGCTAAAACCTAGAAAATACGATTTACGAAAAATAGTTGAATCATAAGCTGAAAAAAAAAATATACAATTTACGAAAAATAGAAAAACAAATCTAAGCAAATCAAGAAGTGAATTTAAAAAGGAATTAAATATAATTAATTAAATATTTAAAATGATTTATTTTTATTTTTTTTAATTTGATGGGTTAAATTTTATCTTTCATAAAATAAAATGATTTATATTTATCTTTTTTATGATGAGTTATATTTTATCTTTATTATAGCAAAATGATTAAAATTACCTAATTCCTAGTAATATTATTGTGTACACATTGGTTTTGACCCAACTCCAAGAATGGCAAATGGGATGGGTGGCTCACTTTTATTTTCTTGTTACTATTATCGTATTTATTATATCTTGTAAAGTAGCAAACATCATAAATATGTATGTCGTGTAATGCGCCCAACTTGGGGGATTCATAAATTCTGCCCATTTTGGTCCTTTTCATCTTAGTTTTGAATTTTGGGTTTATGTTTCCTTTTTTGTTTATAGTATCTACAATAGTCGTAACTTCATTTCTAATTTACTCCGCCAATCGAAAAAATAATGTGGCAAATCTATAGAAAAACTATATTGTGAAAAGGTAAAAATAAAATCAAAATTAAATTCTCTTGCTCAAACGTCAAACCAGTGGATGGGCAGATGAATAATAATAATAATAATAATAATAATAATAATAATAATGATGATGATGATGATGATGATGATGATGATGATGATGATGATAATAGTAAAATAATATACTAGTGTTAAATAATTGAAACTATCAAACAAAGCTTACATTTCGATTTCTTTTATATATTTAAATTATTTTTAACAAAATATATATTTAACTTGAGTACAGATTATCCATGTAACAGTTTCATTATTTAATATATAGAAGTAAAATTAAAAGGGATCCCAAAGCTTGGATTTGTAACCCTAGCTACTATTGATATTTCTAAACTAATCATTAAATCCCTAAATTATACTCCCTCCGTCCCATTCATAATGTCCCACTTTCCTTTTTTGGTTGTCCCACTCATAATGTCCCATTCCCTTTTTGGCAAAGAAAATACACACAAAAAGCATGTGGACCCCATGTGGACCACACCTCCTTACACTCATCAATTTTTTACTCCTTAATCTTTGTGCCCAAAAGTATGGGACATTATGAATGGGACGGAGGGAGTAGTCTACATAAAACTCCAAAATTATTTATTAAATTTACAGGCGAAGAAGGCCCACTTTGGACGTATATTTAATTTTCTAAATAAATTTCAATAATCCTCCCCACTCTACACTCATCAGATCTCACTCGTTTTATTGCACTTTTCTTAATAAAAAATCATGAATTTAACTTACCACAAAAATCATTGGTCGTTTTATTTGGTTCGAATTCTCCGTTGTGTCATCAATTCATGTTGGCACATTTTGTAGCACAATATCAATCATTTAAATTTGTAAAATTATCCAAATAATAGCAAAAATCAAAATCCACATCCATCATCACAAAAAAAAAGCATATACTATTTTTTTTTTCTTTTAAGAATAATAATATATGTAACCTTTATGTCACTCGATCTAAATATTACTCCCTCCATTTTAATTAAATTTCGTTTTTGACTTTTGTAATTTTTTTTTTTCCATTTTATTGGTCATTTTGGTTTTCTAATTCATATAATATTACTACTATTATTGTTTATATACTTTTTAACAAGAAAATAAAGAAGCCCAGCTATTAAACGTGTATAGTTTGGGCCTAATAAGCCCAGAAAAAGGCCCAATAGTTTCTGTCTTTTAAACAGAGCCTAACAAGCCCAAAGGCCCTTTTTTTATTTTATTTTTTCCAGTTTATTCTTTTCAATGAATCATCTGAATTTAATTTAATTAATTTGATTGAATGAAATCCTTCTTAATTTTATTGAAGGGCGTTTATGGTTGCGAATCCAATCATCGTCGATCAGCAACGAAGAAGAATTCAGGGGCGAAACTGTAAATTCGCAACGCCAATTTCTCCGGCGCATCGCCGCCGTTTTCCTCCGCCGCCGCCGGCGAGAACAGATCCACGCAGTATGCGTAATTGGTGAATTACTCTACAGTTTAATTGGGGGAAAATAATGTACCAGTGGCGGAAATTCGACTTCTTCGAGGAGAAGAAGACCAAACTCCCCGAGGAGATTGAGGGCGAAATCGGATGCTGCTCCAGCGGCAGAGGCAGGATCGTCTTAGGCTGCCGCGACGGCACCGTTTCGCTCCTTGATCGCGGCCTCCAGCTCAATTACTCCTTCCCCGCTCACTCCTCCTCCGTCCTCTTCCTCCAGCAGCTCAAGGTATCGCCATTTGTGTGTAATTGATTGATCGTCGAATTTATCATCCCTAATTTCGCAACCTTAGGCATACTCAAGCTTTAATGGTGATAATTTTTGCTCATGAGCTGAAATGTTGTTGCTTTGAATCAATTGATAGTGCTTAGGTTCTTTTTTTTTTTTTTTTTTGGGTAATTGATGCTGCACTGATGAAGCAGTGGAGCTAGAATCGGCCTTTTTCGTGTTTGTAGTGTTGTTGTATGTGTAATTCAGTAGTCTAATTGTGCAAAATTTGGCTTCTTAGCTGCTGTATCAGCAACAGGACTTCTTAGTGACAGATATGATAATGGTGATCATTTTTGTTCATGAGCTTGAAATGTTGCTGCTTTGAATCAATTGATAGTGCTGTAGGTTCTTTTTTTGGTAATTGATGCTGCAGTGATGAAGCAGTGGAGCTAGAATCGGCTTTTTTTCGTGTTTGTAGTGTTGTCGTATGTGTAATTCAGTTGTCTAATCGTGCAAAATTTGGTGGCTTTGAATCAGTTGATAGCTGTAGTTCTTTTTTTTTTTTGGTAACTGATGCTGCACTGATCAAGCAGTGGAGCTAGAATCGGCATTTTTTTTTCGTGTTTCTAGTGTTGCCGTCTGTGTATAATTCAGTAGTCTAATTGTGCAAAATTTGGTGGCTTTGCTGCTGAATCAGCAACGGAACTTCTTAGTGACAGTTGGAGAGGATGAACAAATGCCGCCACAGAATGCAGCTGTTTGCTTGAAGGTTTTTGATCTTGATAAAAGGCAAGAAGAAGGTTCGAGTACTTCAACTCCGGAGTGCATTCAGATTTTGCGAATATTTACCAACCAATTTCCTGAGGCGAAGGTACATTATATATGCAGCTTTGTTGCTAGGCTTGTTTGTATGTGTATGCATAGCAACATATATGACTGCTTATGGACGATTCTCCTAATGTTTGATTTGACAGATCACGTCTTTTCTAGTATTTGAGGAAGCTCCTCCAATAATATTTATTGCTCTTGGATTGGAAAACGGCTGTATTTATTGCATTCAAGGCGACATTGCCCGTGAACGGATCAAGCGCTTCAAGCTTGAGGTTCACAATGGTCAACCTGGAAAAACACCTTGTCCTATTACTGGTATTGGGTTCCGTGTTGACGGACAAGCCTTTCAACTCTTTGCTGTCACTCCGAGCTCGGTGAGCTTGTTTAAAGTGGAGGGTCAAACACCTGCTGCGCAAACACTTGATTACATTGGCTCTGAAGCTGGTAGTGTGGCAATGACTGATCGCTCGGTAGGCTACTCATCCAGTGTCTTGTCGTATATTAGCTAGTTATGCTTGTACTGCACTGCAGCTGTAACTTTTCGCTTGTAATTGTTTTTGTATTAGGAACTGATCATTGGTCGGCCTGAAGCTGTCTATTTTTATGAAGTTGATGGCCGAGGCCCATGCTGGGCTTTTGAGGGAGAGAAGAAGCTCGTTGGGTGGTTTCGTGGTTATCTGTTATGTGTTATTGCTGATCAAAGAACTGGGAAATATACCTTCAACATTTATGACTTGAAGAACCGTTTGATAGCGTATAGTATAGCAGTTCAAGAAGTTTCTCACATGCTGTGTGAATGGGGAAATGTACAGCTCATATTGGTGGACAAATCTGCTCTTCTTGTTGTGGAGAAGGATATGGAAAGCAAGCTGGATATGCTTTTCAAGAAAAACCTTTACCCGGTGGCTATTAATCTCGTCCAAAGCCAGCAAGCTGATGCTGTGGCTACTGCTGAAGTGCTAAGGAAGTATGGTGACCATTTATATAGCAAGCAGAATTACGACGAAGCTATGGCTCAGTATATACATACCATTGGGCATCTAGAACCTTCGTACGTAATACAGAAGTTTTTGGATGCGCAGAGAATTCACAACCTAACAAATTACTTGGAAAAGTTGCACGAGAAGGGTCTTGCTTCCAAAGATCACACCACTCTCTTGCTTAACTGTTATACCAAACTGAAAGACGTTGAGAAGTTGGATATATTCATAAAAGGTGAAGATGGAGTTGGGGAACATAAATTTGATGTGGAAACTGCAATAAAGGTATGTAGAGCCGCCAATTACCATGAGCATGCGATGTATGTTGCCAAGAAGGCTGGGAGACATGAGTGGTACTTGAAGATCTTGCTTGAGGACTTGGACAGATACGATGAAGCATTGCAATATATAAATAGCCTCGAGCCAAATCAAGCTGGGTTGACTGTTAAAGAGTATGGAAAGATTCTTATAGAACACAAGCCGAAGGAGACAGTTCAAATATTGATGAGGCTGTGTACTGAAGATGGAGAACCTGCAAAGGGGGGATCCTCAAACGGAAACTATCTATCCATGTTGCCGTCTCCTGTCGATTTTATCAACATTTTTGTGACTCATCCACAGTCACTTATGGAATTCCTGGAAAAATACACCAACAAAGTGAAGGATTCCCCTGCTCAAGTTGAAATCCATAACACCCTCTTGGAGTTATACTTGTCTCACGATTTGGACTTTCCTTCTCTTTCTCAAACTGGTAGCAGTGAGAATGGCGAGCTTAAAGCAGATAGGGGATCTAGTACGTCAAGACCAGAACCTGATGAGGCATCCCTGGAGAGAGATCGCCGGGAGAGACGTCAAAAGGGACTAGTCTTGCTTAAAAGTGCATGGCCGGCCGAGCAGGAGCATCCGCAATATGATGTCGATCTAACAATAATTCTGTGTGAGATGAACTCCTTTAATGAAGGGCTCTTGTATCTGTATGAGAAGTTGAAACTATATAAGGAGGTGATTGCCTGCTATATGCAGGCACATGATCACGAAGGTTTGATAGCATGCTGCAAGAGGCTGGGGGACTCGGGTAAGGGCGGCGATCCGGCTCTCTGGGCCGATCTGTTGAAGTACTTTGGTGAACTTGGAGAGGATTGTTCTAGAGAAGTTAAAGAAGTTTTGACTTACGTTGAAAGGGACGATATTTTGCCTCCGATTTTAGTTCTTCAGACCTTATCCAGAAATCCATGCCTCACACTCTCTGTGATCAAGGATTATATTGCTCGAAAGCTTGAGCAAGAGTCAAAGGCGATCGAGGAGGATCGTGTAGCTATTGAAAAGTATCAGGTAGATTTTCGTGATTTAATCCGTCTTAACTTGGAGATGCAAGAATATTCATGCTGATTTGTCTATATGCAGGAGGAAACATCATCGATGAGAAAAGAAATCCATGATCTTAGAACAAATGCAAGGATCTTCCAGCTTAGCAAGTGCAGTGCTTGCACGTTCACACTCGACCTCCCCACGGTCCACTTTATGTGCATGCACTCGTTCCACCAACGCTGCCTTGGTGACAACGAGAAAGAATGCCCAGAATGTGCCCCCGAGTATAGAGCTGTTTCAGAGATGAAGCGAAGCCTAGAGCAGAATTCCAAAAGCCAAGATTTCTTCTTCCAGCAAGTTCGAGATTCAAAGGATGGTTTCTCCGTCATTGCTGAGTATTTTGGCAAGGGAATCATCAGCAAGACTAGCAAAGCACCCGTTGAAGCTCCTAGCCAGGCCAATGAGTATTCCAACGGCAACGGCAACTATTGAGAAGCCTCTTCGCGCCTGGCTGCAATTGATTGACAAATCATACGGTAATCTCTCTATCGTGCACCATGGCATCATCTACATTTTTGCTTGATAGTCGATTTAGTTTTAACTTTGCAACGGGCCGAGCTTGGTTTCTTGGTGCTTGATTTGGTTCAACATTTTTGGTATATATTGGATGGGTGGTGGCATTGCAATATTTCCAAAAAATTCCACAACTTTGTATTTTAACCTTTTTATTTGTTTGTGCCCAGTTAACTTTGTTGGATCATTGGATTTGTGATGCATTTTTTGTGGAGTTGTGAGGAAGGTTTGTGGTTAGAAGATTTCTATGTTTATTACTAGAGAATGAAGGAAGATGATTGTGGATTTTTGTAGAAGTTGTCCAATAAAATGCAACTTCTAATCCTTTTTAGTCCATTAGTTATAGTAGTGATGGTATGAGATGTTAAATTTTGTTTTGGTAAATATAGAATACACATTTTTTTTTATTTCTTTATAGTAGTCTACTAGTAAGTAGCCCGTCGAAACTCGACGGGGAATCAGTTTACGTCATAATTATGATCTAGAAAAAAGAATAAATTTATTTCGAAATAATAATATTTAAAAAATTAATAATAGAAAATCATAAAAGAAAAAAACATTGAGAAGTGTGTTTCTCCGATTTTTTTAATTTTACTATATGTTATTGTCTCAAAAGCCACGGTTGCATCGCCTCGTCGAAATGCTCTTACATGTCCCAAATTATATTTAAAAAATAATTTTACTTTACATGTTCTCAAACTCCACTGTCCTCGCTTATGATTTAGATCTTGAATCGGTAAGTCTTTTGGTTTTGAATTTGTAATATATACCGCAATAATATTATGCGAGATTCAAATAGTAGTATCGCCTTGTTGGAAAGCTCTACATTCACATCACCTCGACTCGTTTCGCTGAAACGCTGCATGGTTGCATCTCATCACCGAAACGTTGTACATTTGCATCGGCTTGTTGGAATGCTAGTACATGTCCCAAATCTTATTTAAAAGTAATTTTACAAAATCGTACGGTTGCATCGCCTCGTT
>JAYJMF010000056.1:2370632-2407477 GCA_036873715.1 Salvia sclarea
TCAACGTATTTTCTTTTAGAATTTATATAATTAATTAATTTATTATTAATATTATTATTATTATTTTAATATATATACTATTTATGTCACGTAAATTAATTTCGACGTAAATTGATTTCCCGTCGAATTTCGACGGGCATATTACTAGTTTTATACAAGGAAAAGAGGAGCGGGAATTCGTAATGTAGGGTTAGGGTTCATGGGCTTAGCCCAAATACTAAACTATACTTTATTTTATTTTATTTTTTGTTAGTAGTTCCCAATTTCATCTTAATTTTGTAAGATTTTCAATTTTATTCAAAAAATTTCAATGCATATA
The DNA here is from genome assembly GCA_036873715.1 of Salvia sclarea. Classification (NCBI taxonomy): domain Eukaryota; kingdom Viridiplantae; phylum Streptophyta; class Magnoliopsida; order Lamiales; family Lamiaceae; genus Salvia; species Salvia sclarea. Next base: position 2,370,952 of record JAYJMF010000056.1, read on the forward strand.
TCACTTCCTCGGAACAATATAGAAAATTTTGAGACTCACTATTGATCGTCTAGTGTTCAGTAACAAGACTAAATTAATACATAAGACTTTTGAAACTCTAAATTAATGTTCACCTACTAAAAAATATTTGAGTTAATCTAATTATAATTAATAAATTATGGTTAGAGAATAATAGATTTTAATTAGAAAATGCTAATTGAAGCGTAATAAGACTAAATTCAATTAAATCTTAGTTAATGACTATAATTACTAATAAGATCAAAATGTTTGCTTATATATAAATCACATGGTCCTATTCTAGGAGATAGGAAGCATCACATAAAAATCTTTTTGTAGTGTAAAAAGTATGCCCATCTGATATATAAATCGATGTTAAGTTTTAGCCTCGCATATAAGTAATCAACTTATTTACATGCTTCTCAATATGATTTTAGTATAGTAAGATTTGCCTAATTTTAAATACAAGTCCCGTTGATATAAAAGGAGTAAAAAGAAATGAAGTTGTTTTAGTTAGAAATGAAATTGAGGTGATGAGGTGAAGACGGGCTTGTCCTTGTTGCTGCTACTCTTCCTCCGCGGCTTGGCCTCTGCCAGCATGCTCAGCACGTCCCTCATGCTCGGCCTGTCCTTGGGAAGCTTTGCGGTGCAGAGAAGCGCAATTCGGAGAACTAACAACATCTCTTCTTGAACGTGCTTCGTGCTCCCAACGCTTGGATCGAGAGCTTCCTCCAGCTCCTCCTTCTCTCTAATCCTCCTACGCATCCATCCTACAATATCCACACACTCTCCAAACTCCGCATCCAGCGCCTTCTTCCCCGTCAGGAGCTCCATCAGAACCACTCCATAGCTGTATACATCGCTCTTCTCATCCACTTTCAACGTGTATCCGTATTCTGTCATGCCATTACCAACACCATAAATACATATATATATATATATATCTATGATTGAATATGTAACTAACTAACCTGGGGCTATGTAACCATATGAGCCCGCCACCATGGAAACTGTCTCATTCTTCCTGAGGACCATCTTTGCCAGCCCGAAATCAGCGATCCTGGCCTCCAGATGCTCGTCCAGCAGGATGTTGCTCGACTTCACATCGCGGTGGATGACCGGCGGATGGCAGTCGTGGTGGAGATACGCCAGCCCCTGTGCCACCCCAACGGCCACGTTGTACCTCGACACCCAGTCCACCAGCAGCGTGTGCAGGGCCTCCCCGAGATTCCCATTCTTCACAAACTCGCAGATTATCATGGCCTCGCTCTCGTTGTGGAGGAACCCCACCAGCCTCACGATGTTGCGGTGCCTCAGCCTCGCCAGCAGGTTCACTTCCCCGACGAGGTCTCCGCCACTGCCTCCCATCTCCAGATCGCTCCTCGACCGCCACAGTTTCTTGACCGCCACCGTGGTGCTCAGCCTCTGTATCTCGGCTCTGTACACCGTCCCCGCCGCCCCCATCCCTATCACGTTAGACTCCTTGATGCACGACAGGATGTCGCTGCTGTTGAACCCCAACCTCTGGAACGCCATCAGCCTCCAAGGCCATCCACCCTTCTCCTCGAAACAGCCCCCTTCCCGCCATTTTAGGTACAGGGATCGACCTCCCACGCCCGCCATAATCACCACTAACAAGCTCGATATCCCTATCATCCATCCTCCGATTATGTGCTTTGCACGGAGGCGGCCTTGCTCAGCGTGGTGGGGGCAAGGAGGCAGCACGCTTCCGCATAGGCCCGCGTTGCCTACAAGATCGTCGGGGTTGATCGTCCTGAGCATGCCGTTGGAGGGCACGGGGCCGTCGAGCTTGTTGTAGGAGACGTTCATGGATTCCAGAGCCGGAGAGTTCCCGAAATTCTCGGGGATTCCTCCCGTGAGAGAGTTGTTTGAGAGATCGAGAACAGCTAAAGTAGGCATCATAGCTATCTGCCTTGGGATGGAACCTGTCAACTGATTGTTCCTTAGATTCAGATTCACCAGCTTCTCGCACGAAGCAATGCTTAAAGGAATTTCACCACTGAAACCGTTGGAGGAAAGATCCAGGACTGACAGTACCCGGCAATCCTGGAACTGATCGGGGATTTCTCCGAACAAGCTATTTCCCGAGGCGATGAAGTTTTGGAGGGTCGGGATGGCGAGGATGGAAGACGAAAGCGGAGACCGGAGTTGGTTTCTGGAGAGATCGATGAAGGAAAGCGAGGTGGAAGCAGCAAGATCAGAGGGGATCTGGCCGACGAGAGTGTTGTTGGCGAGCTCCAGCCTCTGCAGCTTGCCTAGTCCCCCGAAACCAGCCGGGATGGCGCCAGAGAGGCGATTGTTGTGCATCCTGACGCGTACCAGTGATTCACACCTCGACAGAGAGTCCGGAATTGGACCGGAGAAGGCGTTGTTGAAGAGGATGAGCTTGGTGAGGTTGCCTGCTTCGCAAAGGGCAGTCGGGATCGGACCCGATAACATATTGGATGAGACGTCGAGCCATTGCAGGGGCGCCTTCTTGCCTAGATCACGCGGCAGAGTGCCCGACAATGTGTTGTTCCAGAGCTCCACCACTTCCAGCCGATCCAACCCTGCAATGCCGGCTGGGACCCAACCGTTTAACCGATTCGACATCAGATTCACCAGCCGCAGATTCCTTAGTTGCCCTATCTCTTCCGGAATCTCTCCAGATAACATGTTATCCGACACGTCTAGAAACTGCAATGCTGTCAACTTTCCAATCTCAGCAGGAATCTTCCCTTCAAGATTGTTTTGGTACAAGAAAACTGTAGTCAGCTTCTTCAACAGCCCGATTTCAGGTGGAATGGAGCCGCCGAGGTTGGCAATGGCAATGTCCAAATACTTGAGATTGGTAAGCTTTCCAAACTCTGCCGGAATCGCCCCTTCAAAGGCATTGTATCCAAGAATCATGGTCTCCACGGAGGCCAACTCGCCTACCTCCGCCGGTATTTCGCCCGTCAGATTATTCCCGGAGAGGCCGAGGAACCTTAACTTGACAAGATTCTTGTAGCTTCTAGGAATGGAGCCTTGGAAAAAGTTCCCTCTTAGGTCGAGGGTCTCGAGCAGCGTGGCATTGGCGAGATCGTCGGGGAGAGGGCCGGAGAAGTTGTTCCCCGACGCATTCACGGCCAGCAGCCCGGCGGCCATCCCGAGGCCGGCGGGGAATGCATCGATGAAGTAGTTCTGGCTGAGATCAATGCTCTCGAGTGCAGTGAGATTGGAGAAGGAGATGTTCAACGGCGTCGCAAACTCGTTGCAGCTGAGGTTGAGATGCCTCAAGCTTGTCAATCCCTGGATTGCGTCGGGCAGCCTACCAGATAGATTCATATGGGAGAGATCAAGATTGTCGACAAGGCCATTGTAGCTGCTGCATCCGACTCCGGTCCATCTGCAGTGGGCGGAGCTGTTTTCCGGCGAGTTCCAGTCTCGGAGACGATCCAATGGATCGAAGAGAGCTGCCTTGATCGAGAGAAGAAGCAAGGCTTCATTGTTGGAGTTGGCCGCCACCACCTCAGAGTAAGAAGATATACAGCAGTAGCAAGAAAAGAAGAAAGAGAGTAAGAAAAACTTGTTTTTCATATTGATTTTTTCAGTGTTTTTGGCTCACTTTTTCATCATTTTCTTGCTGCCGGTGGGGTAGCAATGCACTCGGTTTATATTTATATGAGAGCATGGAGAAGAGAGTGATCAAATCATCGAATTACTTCCTTGTTGTTTTCGAGGTAACATGGCATGCTATTATTTTTTATTAGTATTACAACCTCGTGAGATCTTGGGTTCTGCAACAGGCTGTTAATACCCTTAAAAGTGACGGGAAATTTTGGCTTTTCTCGATATGTAATCCGACATGAAACATGGACAGAATGTGTTCTTCTTGCTGTAACTTCTCCTTCTGGTTTATTTATTTATTGGCAGTATGAAATTTCATATATGCTCATCATATTTAATACTGTCAATTCCTTCTCATTTTAATGCCTTTGAAAGTACAACTAACATGTATTATGAATTTACTATATAGATTTTCGCTGCCATAACACCAAAATCAAGGCAGGAAGAGAGTTGCTGACGACATTGTGTGTGTTGTGAGATAATTATCATTTACTGAATGTTTTTCTTTGGATTTCATTATAATTATCATCCTATGTAAGATAGAGTTGTTAGTCTAATTTCGATTTTCGAATATAACTTTGGTGCGCCCCCCCGGACCCGCAATTATTAATTAACAGTTCATTGGAGCTCAATTAGAACTTTAGTTAAGGTTTAGTAGTTTTCAACTAGGGTATGGATTTATTAATTATAAACCAGATTTTTAGTTGCGGTATTGGTGGATACACAAGAGTGTGCCTTGGATGTGAGGGTAATTTGTGACAAGGCAGCTTCGAAGAATGACTAAGATCCTACACAAATGCAGAACAAACCTCGTCCCATAAAATGAAGAAAAGAAAGAAAAATGAAAGTTAGTTATTGATCAAGTTGGAATAAAAGCATAAACTTGCTCAACTTCACATGCAAACATGTGGGGCGATCGAGTTTAAAATAAAATGGAGTGGAGTGTCACTAATTTGGCAATTGAGGCCTATCAAAGTGGGAGAATCATGGGTGCCATGTGAATGTCAAGTTACATCCCTCCTCACTATTATTATTACGATCAGATAGAGAGAGAGATAACATTTTTATGTCTATGATTAGACAGCATGATATCTATTCTAAATTACTCATTTTTTATCTATACATTAATTGATATTACCAGTTTCTGTTTGATTACCTATTATCAAGATTTCTTATCTTGCCACCTCAAAACAATGCACATATCGGATGTAGCTAGTGTGTATTACTCAGTTGAATCAACAAATCATTGTGTTGAATTAGTACACATTAATTTTTGTAATATGAATTATTCAAAATCTTGCTATATCTTTAGAATATCAATATCAAATTCATTTCGCCGAGCTTCTGTGGCGCGAACGGCCGCAGTTTATTAATCAAGTGTTCATTAACCAGTCATCAGTTAGGATTTTAAAATCGAATTATTTTTAGTAACAAACTAACAATTACTCCATAATTTAACTAGGATTAAAGCATTGTGCAACCTGAATACAGGATGTGTGCTCCGATTGTTTTCCTGTTCTACGATATAGGTCTTCATATAATTAAATCACTTTTAGATTTGTAATCGATGAAAATGGGATATCAATCAAGTTAGTATGAGTAGAGAATGAATGTATTATTTTTATATAGTATGTATTACATTATTTATCATTATCTTTTTTCTGAAGAGCACAAGAAGCTCATATGGTTGTAATAGTTTTAAGGCAACATTTACTAGTGCAAATAATAAAACAGTCCATTGTTAAATATTGTGGGAGAAAGGGCTGGGACAAATTGCGCTCTTATGCAATAACAACATATGGCGACCACTAGTTTTCGGAATTTCAGGTTAATTGTGTTTAATTTAGTGGTATAATTATTGCCATAATAACATTATTTTTAAAAATTAGGATAAATGACATTTAATAATAGTAATTAATTTAAAAAAATAGGGAACCATATATGGATGAAGTATTGCACATGCATCTGTGGGGCCCATTAGTTCGGATGTGGGCCCCAATGAATGTGATTAAATGAATGATTTTTTGTTTTTGGTTTGAGTTGATTAAAAGAATGATTATTATGAATTTGCGATATGGCTTTTGTGACCCACCGAGAGACTGTGACTGTTGGTTACCATTAAAGGTCTTCATCTGAACCAAATATAAGACACTAAATTCAACTACTACACTCACTAACTATCTGAACTCAGTTTCTATTTTCTTGAATTTTATGTACAAAGTGGTTAGAGTTCATCCATTTTCTTATATTCTTAAAGAATTTTTAAATCATCTTAAATTTGTGTTAGACTCATAAGTTATGGATACTACATTTGAAATCTGGATCCAAATCCGATCAAATACAAAATGAAAAAAATGATAATGTGAATATTTTCCTTTTAAAATTGAGCAAGTATTCATAGCATTTTGTACAAAAAAAGCCCAGAAGCTCACTTGGATTTTTTTATTTTTTTTATAAGTCTAGTGTAATTAGTTTTATTGGATTTTCTTAAAATTCTGGTTTACTATTGAATCGTTAGCTCATATGGTAGCAACTACTTTCGAGTAAATCTATCTTCATGTGCAATAGCCTGCAAATCACACAAGATGTGTAGATGACACTTGGAATACCAAATGTGAGAGACTCAAACCTATACGTGATTTTGTTGAATTAGATGATGATGATTGAATTACAATATTATTACTAGTTAAAGATGTTGGTTCCTTTGATTGATACTCATTGTCTACACGAGTGAATGAGGATCCTAGATGATTGCATTCCTATAACTTGTTGTCTATGTTGGTTTGGTCAAATTATAGTCTTATCATCTTTCTATTTGTAGTATATAGGTGTACCATACTGTAGTTGGAAAATTCTTAGTTGTTTTAGTTCTTTGCACTTTATTAGTTGAGTTATTTGCAAGTGTTTCTCGTATCAGACCACTCCACCATTGATACTAAGAAATGTTTCAAGTACAATCTGCAGGCACCACATTGAAAAAATCTCATATATTAATAGCAAGCAGAGAAAGTATTTCCTTCAACAACTTGTGACCTAATTAATCCATCTACTACAACAAATTAAAATTACCACAGCCCTTCAATCCTCACACCAAAAACAACAGATTAAGGGCCAGCCTTACCTTATAACAAAACAACTAACCTTTTTTTTTCCTTCTAAATTAGCTACTCCAAGAATTGCACTATTTTCCTGTATGCACATCTTGTGGAGGGCCGTCTACTGCCCCAAAACAAAGGCGTATATCTCGTCCCAGTTAGAGACCGTATAAAGAATGTTGGATCTTCCATTGCGACTCAAAATCCCCGTTTCTGCAAGCTCTCTCTGTTCACTCACTAGACCGGAGAATAACGGAACAAAAGTTATGCCAAAATGATTCCCGAGCCTCTGGAGGCTGCTACTCAATCCAATCACGATCCCAAAATCCGCTTCCAACAAACACAACAAGTCACCAGCCGAACCCCCGATGTAAACTGTCATGGGCTTAGCTCCATTCTTGGTGATCTCATTGAAAACTCGGAGTTTATCCATTGGGGACTCCATGTTTCTTGTCATATCACCGGTGGAAACAGATTCTTCGTAAACTAAGTTGTTTGAGTGTACATTCAACACATTTTGCTCTCCTAATAACAAATAGCAATTTTTTTTAGATATAAGATTCATATCATGAATCCTAAACTATTATATTACAAACAATTCCAAATAATTTCCCCAATAGCCAGAATAGACCATATCTGCAAATAAATTGAAACTGAAACCCACACTTGGGTGGGAATCGAACTCTTAAAAAGAAGAGCCTTTTGGTGCCTGAGCTTTTCCATTAGGCTAGACCTCATCGGCAGCAAAGAGCGATTAAGACTAAAACGTTTTGTGATCACAACTTTGAGAAATTGGTAATCTTAGACGCACGTAAAAGGAAAGCATATATACCTGATGAAAAGGCAGACTCGATTAGATCGCTACACCAACAGTACGATAGCACATGAACATCATTGGCGCGTTTTTTGCATTCCATGATATCCTGAAAGAATCTCTTACAACCATCTTGAAAAGCGAGGTGCTCACCGGCCCTCTTTACGTCTGCTAGGTTCAATCCTTTCAACACATTAGAATGGACGACTCTTGAAGTAGCTCGCTTCTCAACTTCAGATATTTGCTCCAATGCTTTGCATAGACCTTCATAATCCAGTCGCGTCCCTGTGGTTGTTAGATAGCATATCAGTTAGCCAAATCGACAGGATAATATATGGTAAAATAAATTTTCATATAGTTACAATTAATCAAACCTTGGTTTGAATTATCAACATCTACGTCTTTTGGCACAATGCTTTCTATGCACTGTTGATACTCTTCCACATACTGTCTGAAAAGCTCGTTCCACGTCATCCTGATATGATCTGGCGATGGTTCGGAAGCATTGGTTGCTGCTGCTACAATTGCAAGCTCTGCTAGAAGGGAAGAGGAATCAATAGCGGCACATGTCAAGTCGAAGTCACACAAAGTGATGAGATTGTCTTCGGCACTGTTGCGGAGTAGTGAGAAGGGAACTATTGTCTGCTGAGAAACTGATTGGGACCAGATGAAGTCTAACTCGAGTTTCATGGCCCGATGATAGAGCCTTTCTACGACATCTAGCTCTTCACCGGTCAAAGAAATGCTTAGTTTATCTAGCAAATCTTCAATTCTTGAAGCTGATGCCTAAATTTAAAGCAGCAGAAAAATGAAGCAACTATGTTAGTGCTAGTTTTTGTAGCTCCTTCACTTCAATGTTGGTTAACAACAAACGACACAGACCTCGAATTTTTCAGAAGACAGGCTGTCGAGCCACTTCTTGTAGATGTTGTTGCTCTCATTGGGGTCTAGGAGAGCCTGGATTTCTCGGCTAATAAAGCTGTAGAGCCTCATGCAAGGTGAAATGGCGCTCAGTGTGTATGCAGCTAGTTTAGTCTTCTCAAAAGGCGTAACGATTTTGACAGCGAACTTTTCTCCTCCAACTTTCCCCGACGCTGTCTCCATCAAGAATTCGGTATACTTTACTATGGCATCATCGCAAGTATGCTCTTTAGGAGGCTCAAAACCCCATTCCTGCAACGATGGACGACTATCAAAACCTTAAAATACCTAGCAGCACATATGTTAAGCCTTTAACTCGACCCTTAACCATATTAACTGATGTAGTATTACGAGAACCAAGAAAATAATGATTTATAGCAATTTTCTATTCCTTCTCTTTGTTACTTTCAAGATGTTTTGAGTTCATGATTCTTCACTACATAACCTATCAATGTCTATTAATCACGTCAAACATCACACTTCATCTTCTAGCAAGTCAATCAAGTCCTAACTTGTAAATTTGTAATCCATGAACTTTTGCATTTGTAACAAAATTTAGAGTAACAATCACCATTGAACTTGTGAAAGTTGTTTTAACTACAGACATGATCAATTCAACATTTATGTCCACAAGCCTTACAGAGATAAGCGAATCTTGGTTCCTCAGCCGCTTCAAGACACGTTTTCTGAGCTTGACAATGGCCTCCTTGTCCTCATCATCATCTGCATATTCTTCTGCTAGTTCATATCTGCAAATGCACAACTAATTTAACAAAAAGTTGTAGTACTAAATTTGGCCAAAAATAGTGTCTGATTTGGTACGAATATAAACTGACTTTAAATTCAGCAAGGCATCTCTTCATTACATTCAATCAATTCAAACTGTTAAGAAGTCTATCCTTAACAGTATAGAACACACCGATTTCATCCAAGCAAACATATTGGGACAAAATTGATTTGAAGAACCAAAACCTCAAAAACATGATGCAAGATACACTAAAGTAGTAACAAACAATACACTTTGTGAAGACGAAGACGATCACACACATAAAGAAAGCTCAAAGCACCAACAACGACTTGGCATTGCCACGTCTCCCATCGTAGACCTTTGACCCTAAAACATTGAAGCCCCAAACATGTATAGTCTGAGTGTAATTTAATATATGTAGAGAGAGAGAGAGAAAGAGAGGTATAATTACGCCCGAGCAAAAGCTGGAAGAAGGTAGAAATCTTGAGAGATGCAATGAAGAAAAGAGGAAGGGCCCAAGGTGCCAGACGCCAAGCAAACAACATAAGGGCTGTAAAGAGCTAAAGCCCTTTGATTCTTGAACTTGTTCCACAGCCTCTTGGCTACGCCGCCTTCATGATCGGATTCCTCCAAACTCCCCATTTTTTCTTCCTCAAAATCAACCCAAACAGAACCTCGTAGATTTGTCTTGTGAGAAAGGAAGGGTTGGTGGCCTCGGGAGATGTGATCAAGAGTTGGTGACTGATTTATCGAATTTATAATACTGGAGAAACTACAGTTTCATCCCTTTTTAACCACGAATATATAAAAAAGTATGCTGGGAATTGTCACGTTTGAATGAAAGGAAAAATCCATTCTTTTATATTACATGGGGGGATGCGTCAGCCTCTACGAAAAGAAGGGGAAATAAATCGAGTGAGGAAAAGGGAGTGCCGGCGGTCAACTGGGATTCTCGTGATTCAGCCATGGCGTCTTTAGTATGTTTATGTTTTGAACAAGAAAAAGTTTGGTTTGGTGAATAATTATTATCAGATTATTAAGTCAGCGGCGAATTTTCCGACATGCATTATTCCCATTACATTTCAATTTCATTACTGTAGCGTATTAGATTTTGGGCCCTGATCTTTCCTCCCACACATCCAACCAAATATTTTCTTCTTTACTTGACGAGACTTCACAATTTTTTTGAAGTACTGTATTAGCTGTCTTTGTCATATATTTGATGTTCCACCTAAATTCATCATACGCCAAAATGTTCCTCTAACTCAGTCTGTCAAAACTCAACCTTCCATTTTCCGGATTAAGGAATTAAGAATCCGAACAACAAGAACTTATGTAAAATGAAATCTCTGACAAAAATTGAGTGTTATCTAATTGCAATAATAGAAGTTCATGTATTCAGTGATAATAGAACCCTTTTATTACACGTTTTTTTACAACCCATTTTTTATATACCGGAGAATCCACTTTTACATTAATATCTCACAATATACCATAATCATATCATCTATGAAAAGTTCCACTGGGCGACAACCTTGCAAAATCAACGCAACAACATTCTCACCCAACTGTCAAAATTATTCCTTCAACATCGCCTGATGATTTAAAAATAATAACTCATGCATAGAAAACTACGAGAGTAAAAACAAATTTGCAATATCCATTGAATAACTTCACTTTTCAAAGAAATTTGTCGCTCTCAACCTGCTTTCGAGGTTGAACTGATTCGTTTATTATGGAACTAAACCATCTGAACCATGTTTCAGCTATTTCGCATTCTCCATCATCACCACAACAATGAGGTGACAATTTTGCATGCATTATCATAGAGAATGGATCAGGAATGCACGCAACAACATCCCTACCTCAAGTCTCAATCCCATGATTTTGTTACTTTCTCGCTAACTGTGGAACCGTAATTAGGTCCACCTTTACGGAATTGTATAAGAAACTCGACTGGATAGCCCTTCAGTTTGCGTGGCGTAATCCCGAGATCCTCAAATGTTAAAGCTGCCACACAAAAATGAGTGAAGGTGAAAAATGTATTTATGGGAATTCAATGTTGGAATGAGTGACTTTTGAATACCCAATTAAAAATTAACAATGAAGAGGCTATCCTTAAATCCATAACACTTACCATCTTTGGAAACCACTGTATCAGTGGTAAGGGCTTGAATCTGATCGAGATTGAATATTGTAGGAACGGGCATTGGGAACGGAACTTTGTTAAGCAATAATTCACGGGGTGTTGCAAGTGCCTGAAACCAAACAGGCCATAAACAAATTGTAAGATTAAATATGAGAACAAAAAGACCTAGAAGGATGTGACGTAATGCAGATGAAATACTTGAATTAAATTTCAAAAATAAACTTCTTCATGGAATATATAAATAAGTTGCATCTTCATTCCATAAAAAACATTTACACCAAAAGAAAAGGTGGGGCAAATTCATCATAATGTCCAAATATGACTTCGATGAGGGAACCAGCCTCTGAATCATGCATAAGAAAGCAGAAACCAAAATCTACAGTCCTATGTGAACAACACCAACCCTCTCACAAAATCCCCAAGGGCCGAGACTGAGAAAAGGAAAAAAAAAGAAGAAAGTTTACTTCACACCACCCAATCTGAACAAAATAACCCTGATACAAAAGGAAAAGAAAAGAAAAAAGTAAGGAAGGAAACTGTAGGGTGGACATCATTGCATAAATTCACTTATGAATTCGCCAATATTCAGGGTGCTTATTAATCTATCTCAAACTGTAAAGCACACTGAATCCAAAGGTTGATAGACCATCATATTCTTGAGTTATACAACAATGCACAAGCAAATGGCAGAGATTTTTGGAAGTTAAAGAAGGCCTCATTTAGATAGCTCCACCAAGATGTGAGATCGACACAACAAAACATCTAGATCATAGAAGTGGAAAACATAATCGAAAAACCGATCATCGAATTCTTAAAAGATTGGAGACATATTACAAAGAGGGGGTAGGGGAAGATTCAGCAAACTCCAGCAAGAGATAAGTTGGATATTACATAACACCAAAAGCAGATAAGTGTCACAACGGTGTGTGCATGAAGAACTTGCCTTCGCAACAGGAAAAGGAACTTTCACATAGCGAGGCCATTCACGCATGGTGTCATACATAAGTTCTGCCTGCATTATCCAAAACTCGTTATTATCATTTTCAGGGAAAAATAAATGAAGGGGAATTAAGATTTTCCAGAACACTCTATTGGTTCTTTTCGTTTATTTTTTTTAATTTGCTTTTCTTTTGTGGGTGGGGAACACGTAGGCTCAAAGACATACTAATTCATGTATCGTGTAGATCTCTGGTCCACCAAGTTCATAAGTCTTGCCCATGCTGGATCCATCATCTTTTAAGGCCGCAATAATGGCAGAAGCTACATCAACTACATATACAGGCTGAATTCTGGAAATGACATGATGTCATGATGATAAGATATTTGTTTAACAATGACACAGAATCAGTCAAAATAGAGTTTCAGTAGCATGAGAGCATACTTAGTTGATCCATCCCCCATCAGTGGGAGAAAGCTGTACTTTTTAGCAAAGTGTGCCCATGGGTTTAATATTCTATCCTCTGTCCCAATCATCACAGCAGGTTTCATAACTGTGACCTGACAAAGAAGTAGATGTATGAATGAAATAAAGCTATAATAAAGTTACAAGCACCACATGTTGGGCCTCGGATATAACATCAGAGTTACAGCAAAAGCAAAATCATGAAAGGTTTGCATACTTATGAGCAATCATACATACAAACAGCAAAAGAATCTGTACAAGCTATCTATAACAATGAGGCTGTAATCTTATATCTTTCCTTCCAAAATTTTAACGTTCTATGATTCTATCTAGAGAACAAGAACAAGAACAAGAACAAGTAAGCAAGGAATACTAGATCCATGTAAAACAAGAAAAATCGCAACTCACCTCAGGTAATTCTTGTAAAATAGCTTCTTCAGCAGCTGCTTTAGCTCTAAGCATTCTGGAGGGAGACGATGGAGATGCTCCCAAGCATGAAACTTGAATGTATCTCATGATACCGCCATGTTCTTTTGCAATCTGTGCATGTATCAATAATGACGATGAATAGAAGTGGACATCAGAAATGTGCTTCAAAAGCATTTTCTTAGCTAAGAATCAAATAATAAACATTTTTTCAGGGATAGACATTTAGATTCATTCAACAATCAATAGTAAAGGATTTTGTTTTAAATGGACAAGGATATACAAGAATAACAATGATTTACCACTACAATATTCTATAATTACTTTAAATCTAGTACAGACATTAATGTATCTTAAGCTTTTAGCATCTTTGCCATCTGAACAAGTACTTTAGTTAGATTTTGACATTGAGAATGAAGATGAGAAGGGACGTAAATCTAACAATGGCCTAGTTTGGGGGTGAGGAAAGCTGACAATAAGTTGAACAGGTGATGAAATGAAAACCATTCTAAGTAAAATAAGAAAATAGAGCGATACACATACCGCAGCAAGCTTTGCAGCCATATGATGGTTCACTTCCTCAAAACTAAAATTTCTGGTCTCATACTCCCTTCCTGTTCGTTAAAGCATTGAACACATAAATAACAGAAAAGAAGAAGATTATAAGTTGACATGTCGTCTTAAAATCATACCAATAAGGTTAATGACAACATTGGCCTTTGCCATGACTGCCTTGATAGAATCTTCATCTCTAGGATTATATTTCATAGGAACAATCTGCATGATGAAAACATTGAAAGTTTCAAATCACAGAATTCAAAGTAAAAAAGATTACTCAAGTTCAATGTCTTGGATATAAAAGTAGATGTAGGAAGCCAGTCACCTGACCCAAATCACCCATCAATTTAAGGTGACGTTGAGAATCCTCAGAGCCTCGGAAAGGAACTAGCACTTGAGAACCCATCTTAGCTGACAAAATAGAAAGGAAAACACAACAAAGTAGCTCAAAATCAAAATGCAACCTTCAAAACAGTGCAGTAACAGATTTGAGTTGAGAAACATAAGGCTAAAATAAGAGGCATCAAACCAAGCTGTTGCACTAAATATCTGCCAAGAAATCCTGTAGCCCCAAAGACAGTCGCCACAATGCCACTGCGAAACACCCAAATATTGAAAAATTAAAGAAAATGCAATCACACGTAAACCGAGATGAAACTAACGAAACTTGTATTTACAAATGTACCAATAATTTACAATTAAACTCCCAACACATCCACACAAAAGCTAACGAACCCATTAGAATCCATACAATGACAAGCAGAAAACAAGTTCCTGAAGCAGGTATAAATACAATTAGGGATTTGGAAGACCAAATTACCTAACGGATGATCTTCCACCAGTGCCCTTGCGAACTAGATGCCCCACGCCTTTGGTGGCAAGAGTAGAAGCGCACCTCGAATTGTTTGCTCCATTAACTGAAAATCCATGAATCACATTTACGAATTTGCTCGGTTTTATTTTTCGTTTCTTTTTTAAGACATTTCTGGACCTAAAACGAGTGAGAGAGCGTAGAAAATCGGGGAAGAAACTTACACCGATCAGAAAGAGGAATAAGCGATTTGAAAGAGGCAAGTTTTGCAGGTGATTGGTGAATGTGGTGGTGGTGCAACCGCCGGTAAACGGACTGCATCTTTACTTCCACGGCGGAGCTTTGAGATGAGCGAGGAAATGGAGTTTCTCTATTGTCGATCGGAATACTATACTCTCAAGATCGCAACGCGACTATTACTCTCAGGGTAATAAAAAAACACGTTTCATGGGCGATCCATCATCCATGCAATTGAGTTGGGTCGAATCGAAATGTCGAATGTTGTCGGTCATGTTTAAAATTGGTCCGTTGCGTCTATTGTTCATCGTGGTCAAATTTATGTCACGCTTCAAATTATATTAACTTTCTTTTTATTATATAATATATTTAGTAAATTTTATTGTGTACTGTTCTATTAGAAGTTAAATACTATTGCTACAAGTTATTTTGATAATATTATAAATTGTTACCACTTAACAAGTTAATTAGTCTTGTATGGCCAAGTTCAAGCTTGACTCGTTCAGCTTTGAACTTCACCAAACTAGCTCGAAAACTTTGATTCATGATTATAACCCAAGTATATGCACTTTTCAAACATGACCCTAGCCACTTCAGAGGGGTATTTTTGTCTGTACAAAATTGGCTACAACACTTGTGTTTTAATGAAATTGGTTGTTTTTGTTTTTTGTTACTATCCAATGTATCTACTTGTATGGTCACATTTAAAAGTATGAGATGTAACCGCTTTGTTATAAGCGCGGGTTTCGAGTCACCACAAGGGGAAAATGAGGAACAATTGTAGATCCTATTTTAAAAAAATATAAAAAAAGAGCAGCTATATATAACCACTTTTGCAGTTTAAAGATAACTATTGAAGCACGTCTGAGTGAAGCACACCTTCAAAAAAACATCCTTCCGACCATACACAAACTTCAGACAGGGATTGCAAATTTCTCTGGTCACACACACACACACACACACACACACACAAAAACTTATAATTGAAGTCGGACCCATTTTGCCAAAAAATGATAACGACATATGACTCCATATATGAACACCGCAATTAATTTACTCTAGGAGGCAAATAGTCTACAAGGTACATTACATAATCAATTGACTGCAAAAACCTAGTTTTATTGCTCTTGTAAAAATACAAAAGGCATCTTCTACTTCTTTTTTCTAGAAACTTATTCCATGTACACATTGAAGCCTGCGGCAACTCCCTCCTTACTCAAATACATCCCATCTCCGATCAAACTATTTTCGACTTTCCATTTCCATGGCCAAGGAGAGGATCCTTACCTGCCCATGCTCACTTCACCGCCCTCTCAACTGTCTGGCCGTCTATTTTCCAGGATCGAGCTTCTTCATTCTTGCTGCCACCGCGATTTCAAGACATACAACGTGAGATCAGAAGTCAGGAATGCCACTCGATCTTGATGAGTACTCAGAAACCAGCTTAAGGAACATGGAAGATCTATCCTCCAATAGTCGTGCTGGAGTGTCAAACTCGGCTACCCGACCTGCAAAGCATTTATCAGTTAAAATATATGGTGGACTAGCGTATATCATTTCTTAGCTATCCCAACTCTCACCCAAAACCCAAAGTAAACACCCTCTCAAATATCTGGAAAAATTAATCTTAACAGTGAAGGAAACAGCAATGCTATCTTCCTATAATAAAAAGTTTTGACATAACACCTAAGGTGTAGAACGCACCGTCACTGAGGACCAAAACCAGGTCACTATCGATGACTGTAGGAATGCGATGAGCAATTGTACAAACAGTACAATTCCTAAACTCCGTTCTTATAATCTTTTGAATCAGGTTATCTGTTGCTGAGTCGACAGAGGCTGTTGCTTCATCAAGAACCAAAATTCTTGCCTGTTTAAGCAAGGCACGACCGAGCGACACTAGCTGCCGCTGTCCCACACTCCAATTATCTCCACTTTCTAATACTGTCAACATATACGAGAGAAGTAAGTCTCTTTGAGCCTCAGACTTTACAGTGTTTAGGCAGAGACAAATCTAAGTAACGAGGAGCATACCCGGTGTATCTAGTTTATGCTCTTTCTGGCGAACTATCTCTCCTAACTGAGACTTTTCAAGAGCCTGTGGCAAATTATGAATATCAAATAGATGTTTAAGGAATGACAAACACCATTCCTATTCATACAAGGCAAGGGTTAAATGTTTTGCATTCAGAGATGGGAAGTCAATGTACCTGCCAGATGGTGTGATCAGAATGCTCTTCAAGTGGGTCGAGGTTGCCTCTGATAGTTCCTTCAAATAATGTTGGTTCTTGGGGTATGATACCTAGGCGGCTCCGGAGATCATGAAGACCAACTGTTGAGATATCAATGTTGTCTATAATTATTCTACCACCTGCTGGCTCAATCAATCGAAATAGGGCCTGGATCAAGGTAGATTTGCCACTTCCAGTTCGACCAACAATTCCGATTTTCTTCCCACCAGGAATTATGCAGGAGACACCATGGAGCACAATCGGAAGATTCTCCTTGTAACGAACCTGAAGATGAAAAATAGTTCAAACTCCAGAATGACTAATTTTGTTCTTTCTATCTCCACCTGCATTGCCTCATCGTGTTTCTTAGACATATGAGCTTATAATATCTGTCTAATTCAGCATGCTGTCGTCTCGAATTTAATATGCTTGAAACTTGGAAGAGGTAATGTTTTCAGAAATAAAATAAGCATATTAAAACTTTAAATGGAACTAGTAATCCTAGCTTAAGATTTCTAACACAAGACAACCCACCCCATAGTTTTGAAACTGACCAAAAGGTACAAGTAGATCAGCTCAACTTTAGGACTTTGTTAGTCATATTAGTCTACAAACATCATTTTTTGTTTAAAATTCAAATATTCACTAACATCATCATTTTAAAGTACATTGTTTATTATACTTCTTCTAATTTACTCCCTCCGTCCCACGAAGCATGTTACATTTCTTTTCGGCACGGAATTTAAGGAGTTAGTGTTAGTATTGTAAGTGAGTAGGTAATAAAGTGATAAAGGAGTGAAATGGGAAAGTAATAAGGGGTGCAATTAGTTAAGATAATTGTACTTAAAATCCCTTATTTTTTTTCCTAATCTTAACCCAAAATAGAAACGTAACAAGTTTCGTGGGACGGACTAGAAAGGAAACATAACAAGTTTGGCGGGACGGAGGGAGTAATACTTTAGGTTATTGATTATTCTATAATTATAGTGAACAATGTTTGTTATTAAATTATTCACTAAAAATGCTAGAAGTACATAGGTTCACAAAGAACAAGGGAGGTTCTACCTATGATCTATGACTAGTTGACTACAGGTTAGTTTGAGTACAGAGGGGAGAAAATTTCCACATAAAGAATAATAGAAGTGTGAATATCAAACTGGGTCAATAACATTACAAAAGCACTAAATATCAATATGCATAGTTGCATACCTTTAGATCAATAAGCTCAATTTTTCCATTCTCAGGCCACGACGATGGTGGACGAGCGTCGTCAATAACTGGTGGTGCTTCACTAGGTATTTGGCAGTATTGATGAATCCTTTCTATGGAGATGATTTTGTTTTCAAGCTTGCAGAAACTGAGAATCCATCTTGATAGACGTGCATTCAAGTTGAGGCCATATGTCACTGCAAGGCCAGCCATACCTTTGAAGACAAATTCAGCATTGAAAAATTAGCATGAGGTCTCTCACTATTTGCAAATTGTTCAGTATTTACTCTAAAATCTTCATTAAAGCAAATAACTTCAAAATTTGGAGGAAGCATCTTAAAGAGTGGTGTAAACAGGATGATGGATCAGCAGCAGTTTCTTAACAATATTCAAGTTAGTCAGTGGACATGCATTTGATATTTGAAAAGAAATATTCACTTACTTGGATCTATAGCTCCCTGAGGGAAGCTCACAAGTAAGATCATGCAAAAAGCAAATACAAAGGTTGAGAGTAATTCCATGCGCAAGCAAAGCCACTCAATGGCTGCAAGACTGCAGAAGAACGGGCGAGCAAAGCAATCTAGAAGATAAAGATTCCTCTTCATGAATCTTTTTTCTTGTCCAAAACCTCTGATATTAGCTGCTCCAGCAATTGATTCGGCAAAGAGATTAATCACTGGAGATTTCTGGATGCTAACAATGCGAACTAGTTCTCTAGATGAAGCCATATAGTATTTCTGCATATTTTTTTTAGCTATGTGAGATTCATCACAGTACTTCATGACAGTTCATCAGGGGTAAACATGTCATAGTGATACTCACTGACAAATTCGATTCAAAATTCTTATAAGTTTTTTGTTGTTTCTTTGATGGATATTTGATCATAAAAATTTACAGAGGATCAAAGGCAGAATCCCAGTTTACGACATGCTATGATAGCTTACCTGCATCCACAAGCAAGCAATTGCCATTGGGACAACGAGAAGCAAAACTTGCCAGGTAACTTGTGTCATAACTCCAACAATGCCGAGAAGTTGGATTGTCGTTGAAGCAAAACCACCTAGTCTGAAGGGAATATCAAGATCCACAACACTCTGATCAATTGACACCTGGTAGATAAAAAGAAATTGTTATAAGATGAAAAGTGGTCTTAATAATGGTTAAATAGGGGAAATATTATTATATATAAACTCTTAAGAGCCTATAGTTTGGAAAAGGAAAAGGTAGGAGGGGGAACTTTTCAGAAGAAGACATGTAAGTACGCGGTTCAGTATGCGCCCAGCTGGAGTAGAGTCAAAGAATGACATAGGTGCTCGAAAAACTGTCCGAAGCATTTTCACAAATAATTTCTGTGCAGCTGCAAGACCAAAAGTAGCAACAAGAACAGCCCTGATGAATATGAAGCAGGAGCTGCCAAAAGCAAGTGCCGTGTAAACAGCAATAAGCTCCATATTACTGGTTTTAGGTTTGTCCCCTGTGGTTTGTGGATTTGCCCAAGCCATCCACCAACTACTGGCTATTTGAAGGACCTGAAATAATGTTTGTGCAAGGATAATGCATGGGATCAGTAAGCCCTTATAAGCAGCTGTCATATATGAGAGATACACTTTCATGCTAACTCTTCCTCGCTCTCGTTCCTCTTCCTGCACAAGTTGCTTTCTTTTAGAACGTTTAGCTTTCTTTTTTTCTTTGATTGCTTGCATATCTGAAGATGAGACACTCTGTTGGACTTCTTTAGCCATGCCAGCAATATTGCTTCCAACAGAATTACATTTCTTACTCATGAGAACAGAACTATCGAGTGGATCATGTTTATCAGAATCTTCAGATGACTGGTTGCAAAAGTCCATGGCTTCAATGGCTTCATGATGAGCACACACCAGTGTGTTAAAATCTGTTCCTGCTTGCAAAAGCTCATCATATTTTCCAGCTTGAATGATACGACCCTCCTTCAGAACCTGTCACATACAAGGAGATGCAAAATCAGCAGCGAATTTGAACGAGCATGAGGCAACTTCAATACAATTGAGATAATTTCATCTCTCAGTGTCGACGGGGATGCAGCATATAAGCACTACCTCTGGAAACATCTGTGGCTTTTATGACAAGTTATGCTTGAAGAGACGCTTTCCTCTTTTGAGTACTCAACCAGAAAAATCCATAAAGAAAGAAGGGGAAGAAATACATAGTGACGCAGGAGGTGGCGAGGCAGCTAGGTTCAAGGAGCATGAATCACATGTTTTAAGAAGCCCGTTGAAATCTCAATGGTCCAGAGAATATAATAATACAGCAAAGACATCATTATTGGAAACTTTTTGCACAAACTATTCACACTATCACCAATCACCACCGGTTTTTGGTCCATATCAAAGTCAGAAAGAAATTAATAAATACTCCCTCCGTCCACAAAGAGTATTCCACTTTGTGGACGGCACGGGTTTTAATAAAAGTGAGAAGAATTGTGTGAGTGGAGTATTGGCCCCACCATGTGAGGGTTTGAATTATGAGGACTTTTTGCCAAAAGAAGAAAGTGGAACACTCTTTGTGGACACCCTAAATGGCAAAAGTGGAATACTCTTTCGTGGACGGAGGGAGTATAAGACAATGGCTCATAATAATGGAGCACATTTATTTACAAGTTCCAACCAGCTTATCCTAGATATAAAAGATCCAAAACTCAAGAGCACAAAAACCCACTTGCAATACTATGTTTAAAAGAAAAATGCAGCTGTAGAAACTGTACCAAAATCAAGTCAGCTGCAGGCAAAAATTCAACTTGATGAGTGACAAAGACAACAGTCTTTCCAGCTAGAGCTGTCAGTATATACTCCTGCAGTTGCACCAAATATAACAAAATATATATTAGCCAGAGTAATAGGTTTTTAACTGAAAAAAAGAAAAAGAAACCAGACTAACCTTAAATAACTCAGAGCCAGTATGTGCATCAACTGCACTGAAGGGATCGTCCAGTAAATATATGTCAGCATCATGATATAATGCCCGAGCAAGTTGTACTCGCTGCTTCTGACCACCACTAAGATTAATACCTCTATCGCCAATAATGGTTTGATCACCATGGGAGAATAGCTCCAAATCTTTCTTCAGTGAACAAGCATGAATAACACCCTTGTATTTTGCCTTGTCCATTGGGCTTCCAAACAAGATATTTTCCTCTATATTTCCTGATTGTATCCAAGCTGATTGAGAAACATATGCAGCAGAACCACATGTTGTAACCTAGATATATACCGAAAAGTTGGTGACATGATTCAGTCAGCAAAATTCCTGGAATTAAAATACTGCATTCTCAAAGAATAAGGTGCTAAAAAATAAATAATACTAGCATTTCATATACTCAAACTTACTTCACCAGAAGTCTTCGGTATCTCACCAAGGATGCAAGAGAGAAAGCTTGATTTACCCGAGCCAACCACTCCGCAGACTGCAACACGCATTCCCTTCTCCACGCTTAATTGAATGCCTGACAGGGTTGGTGTTGGTGAAGATGGATCCCAAGAGAACGCTCCATCTTTGATTTCTATAGCCACATCAGAAGTACCTCGTGGCAATGTGATAGTAGCATCGTCTTGCAGCTGTTCATCCTGCAAGAATCCCGTGATTCGGTCAAGGGAAACTTTAGTCTGAGCCATCATGGAAACCAAGTCAGGGAAATTTCTAAGTGGCTCCTGCAGAATGCGAAAAGTAGCCAGAGCAGACAGAACACTGCCAGCTGTTAGCTGACCACCCAACAAAATGCAAGTTCCAAATGTAACAGCTGAGACAAATATAGGTGAGCTCCAGAAAATAAATGTGATGAAAGCCTGGGAGTAAAGCGCTTTCCTCAGATACTTGAATTCCACATTGCGCATTTCTTCTAGCTTGAGTCTGTATCTATCCTCCCATGCTTGCAACTTGAGGATCCTCATATTCTTAAGGCACTCCGATGTCTTCCTCATCCTATCGTCTTTTGCCGCCATTAGCTTGTCCTGGTAATCTTCCTGGACCCTTGCCAATGGAACAGTTGCGACGATCGATACAATAGTGGCAATAAGTGTGGCGACAGATGCGATTCCAACGTTCTTGTATAAAATGGCAAGAGCGAGGATAATTTGCAGAGGAAGCATCCATATGTCGTGAAGATACCAAGAATAGTCCCCGACTCTTTGAACATCAACTGCCATGTAGTTAACAATCTCACCACTAGTGTGACTTTGCCTAGCTGAGCTTGAAAGTTTGAGCCCCTTCCGATAGACCATTGCCGTGAGAGCTGATCTCACATGCATACCCAAAATGTCGACCCCAAGGTACCACTGTCGGGTTGTTAAGGTCTCCACCAACTTTGCAGTGAAAAATATTGCAGCAAGAATGTAACCCTCATGTGGGAAAGTCTCCCTCCCTCCTAGGTAATCCACAAAATAGCTAATCATGTATGGGCCCACATAAGAAACTAAGGTGTTTAGTCCTGCAAATATTGCATTACAGGCGGCCTCTTTCCAGAATGTCTTGATGATAGCCCAAGCTAAGGAAGGCTGCTCGAATGGATTCTCAGCCTTCAGCTTCTCCCAATTAGAGTTCAATGCTTTATAGTTAGTCTTGGAACGATCTTTCTGTGCAAGTAGTGGAATATCCTTCAGTTCAAGGGGCCTCTTTGCTCCAGTTGAAAGAAGCGGATTCAACCAGGAAAGAGTAGCCAAACTAAAAAGCCCGGCTTCACTATACGGAGTAACTTTGAGACACCCTGCCTCTTCTTCAAGCAGTAATGGCTCTTGTAGATCAGGATTTCTGAGGACCTCAATGCCAGTGACACCCCTGATTGCATAAAAACAAAGAAAAGAAAGAGCAGGAATGGCAGCACAATTTGCCAAAACATGAGAATTCAAATAGTTAGATCCTTGTTGCACAAATCCTCTGCTATCAACATATAGACTAGACAGAGAAATTACAAAAGATGCAATCCACCAAACTCTCAGCAACAATGGGAATTTCTCAGCAACTTTGTATTTAAGATAAAGAGCTGAGAAGCTCAGCACAAACCAAGATAAACTCTGAACTGCAGGCAAGAGTACATAAGCCCAATGTGTTCCATTGCCCTTCCCCTGCGCAACAGCCTTTATGATACGAGCACCATCAAACCCCAACACCAAAACTTGCACGAACAGGACATAGAAACAACAAGATACCGAAGCCTTGTAACTACCACTGATCACAACGCTCTGAATCTGCTCAGCATTAACCACAGAATTCCTGTTGGAGTCCTCTTTCCGCACTCGAATCCGACCGAAACAGACCCCAATCTGCCTCACGGAAACAACAGAGAGAAACACGAGCAGCAGAGTCAAGTTGATGCAAATTGAGGCTAATTCGAGTACAGGAACACGAAGAAAAGAGCCGAGGAGATGGTTTTGGGGTGAAGATGCTGTGGATTCAGCACTCGAGAAAAGATTGATATCCATAATAATGTTTACAGATATCAATCTTCAAACCTAGGAAATGACGGAATCCGATGACTAGGAGGCGGAGTATAATCAATGTGATGATATTAATGGGAATCAACAAAAATGTGAGGGGCGAGAGATCAAATCGTGTAAAGGGCATTTCACCATCTGGCAATACAATTCGGTTGCAATGCGCAAACCTAATGCCAAGTCGCAGAGAGAAAATCTGCACATGAAACAAACTCTGTTTTTATCATCAAAACCAACACAATCAAAACCAACACAGATACCAACAGAAATGTGCAGCACTGGAAGGTGGCGAAACCTCTCCCTGCTTCTCTCTCTTCTCTTTCATGTTACATTACATGTGTACGTCTCTATAAATATTGCGTTGCACACATTTCATCCATTAACGTTAAAATAGTGGAGCAGGATTCGAATTTCATATAAACCCACTACATTAAATACCAAAATCTGACCTGGGCTTGTGTTACTTCCTGCAAATATCGTTGGTGGGGCAGATTTTGTTATGTTCCGAGGCTAATTGAATGTTCAGCAAATATAAAGAAAAAACAATCCCAAGCTATGGATCATGAAGATGAGAGAGAATGATGAGTGAGAAAACAACCCCACAAACCCACAGCTATACATTAGTGATGATAGCAGTGGAATTTCTGAAATGGGGTTTGATAATTGTTGATTAGAGAAAGAGAAAACAACCAACTCACTCAAATTGCCGCAGCATTAGTCTATTTATAGGTGTAGGTTTATAATAATTAACTATTACTTAATCACCCGATTAAACCATTTTATGTCATCGGGATTTGTTTTTTGTTTTCTTTCTGAAACTGAAAGAGCATTATCATTGGGATTATTAAAATATTCCACATGCATCTCATGAGGAATATTACGTAAAGCTTTATCAAAATATAGTACTATCTTGTTAACAACCAATTTTTCTGTGATTAGTGTTGTGTTTAGTATTTAAATCGCCTGTTTTACTGTTGAGGCTGAGCTTTTCCATTTTTTTTCTTTTTAGTTTAATTTTCTTTCTTAGGGGCACTTCTAGAGAGTATCGGTGTCATCACTCATGTGATATTCATATGTATTGTCTTGTATAACAAAATTTATAATATTCTGAATATAGGTGGAAAATCCTAAAAAATGATTAGATGAGCATTGATATCATTGCTAATCTTACGTGTTTGCGTCTTCAACCCATGAAGATCTTATTTATGGCATCTAGATGACCTCTTTGAATTTTGCCTTATTTAAATTTTTAAGGGGTGATGATATATAATATCTCAATAGTAATACTTGTTTTTTTTTAATTTAATATCTTATTCTTAATATATTGTTACTAAAATATCTAAAATTTAATAATTTTCCACTTAACATCCTCCATTGAGTTTCCAGCTTTCACCATCCTATGTGGCTGGAGGCCTGGAGCATCTATACACATGTGCAATTCACGTGATAATTAAAAAAATGACAAATTGATAAGGAATGATATTGTTTAAAATGGGACGAAAAAAATCATATAAGTAGAGGCAATTGTTCTCAATACATTAATGTAGTTTTATTCGTCGGTTTTACTTATATAAAAAATCAAACTTCGTCTCTTTATAATGTATTTTGTTAAAATTCAACTCAACTACAGGGATACAATCAAACATTGTGACGTAATTTACTTTGGATATTTAATTGTTGTTTCCCCAAAATTGATGCAAAATTGTGAATATGTTAATAATATGAGTATTAAAATGTATTAATTAGTAATTTCCCCTTTGAAACTGTTAGCGAAAAATCCAATATTTTCTGAAGGAATACACAGTTTGATGAAATTTTATTATAAGGTGTGGGCCGGAGATGAATTGTCTTTATTCCTTCATTAAACATAGAAGACTAACGTGGACTATGATAACATGATCACGAACTTTACTGTCTACTTTCCATTAAAACTTTTTTATCTTTTTCTTTATTGTGCATTATTATCTTATGCATATGTGATGTGCAACGTGTACTTCCACTAGCATATGAGTCATATTGCACATGCTTAGTTTAATAAGTGAAGATTTTCGAACTCAGATATTTGGAATGATATCATAAAATTAAAGCAAAGATATAGGCATATTTATGGTGCTAAAATAAGAAATAAATTATTATTCGAGAATATAAATTAGTTTAAGCGCGATGATAATACGAATGAGTGCGTCAAATTTAAAAATTCGGATTTGTGACAATTAATTTCAGAAAGGACACTACACTAGTTATACGACTTTCGAAATAAAAAATAAATCATAAAGCAATATGAAAATGAAAGATGACACATGATTGTCAACTGGAAGTTGATATTTGAAAGAAAACAAAATTTGTCATGAAGTCATAATAGACTAAACTTATCACACTCGAAACAACATTCATGTATTGTTACAAAACCAATTCGTTCAGGCAAGCCCCTTATTCGTTGTCGATGCACAAGAGACGATAATCCGACAGCACGGTGAATTGCTGTGTCTCTACAAATAACTGCCAAAACCAAATGAAAGTAGTAATTCAGCATGAATTAAGTAGAAGAAGGGGTGTTGAAGTGTACCTTAATAAAAGGCTGGTCCCTTTCGGGAAAGGAGTAAATATAGCTGTCCTTGAGAAGTATTGAAACCTGCGAATGGAAACACACACTATATATTAATTATACTAGCCAAAAGTGGATTAATCTGAGATCGGCAATATGACCTTCTCATTGCATTGTACATTCGTGATCGTGTGTAATCTCAAATCCGAACAAATTGATTCCAGATATTTCCTCAACACAGTTACAAATTTAGTAGCAGCTTTAGCCTGCAACTCAAATATATAATTAAAAAAATTAATGTTAGTGAAGAGGAAGAGAGTTTCCTACACCTACCTGCTCTTGGTCGCATTTATAAACTGGATGTCTTGGAGCATCAGATTCTTCACATGACAACTTGGAGTGGATGGGCCTAAGTTGAGAAAAAAGCCATTGATGTCGGGGGAGTCGAGGAAGACTACAGCAAGTCACATGGTCACTCTGTATGTTAATATGAACAAGATTAGGAGCTCTTCGTTTCAGATCGGTAAGTTTATGCTGTGTGCCCACCTGCATCAAGTAACACATTTTTAAGTTAATCAAACTTCAAAAGGAAATGTTTTGTGGAATCAACTAAAACTGACAATGAACGGAACAGGAGCATCCAGAAAATCCACCATCCTCGCAGGCAGAATCTGCACGACAATAATAGGATGATGGTTCACATCTAAACCAGGAAAACAACTTAAGATGTCTGTGGTGGAACTTACTGGAAGAAATAAACTCTGCCATTCAAATGGACGAATCATAGGGATGATGGACAACACCGAAGCCGATAGGATACCCTTGTATGGAAATAACAAGGCTCTTTAATCTTTGAAAGGACAAAACAATATTTCAAGGGGAGAAATCATACCAGGTTTGGGCACATCAAAACTATTTGTTTCTCCAATAATACACCAGCGATCAAAGTAAGGATCTGGACACAGGAAACTTATCAGACTCTCACAAAAATTCCTAATAATTTACTTTTTACAAAATTCAATGTAACAAAAAAAGAGAAATCCTATAGTATTAAGGGGGAAATTAAGAAAAGCATCTCAAAACTACATAACAACAAAGCGCCCCCTCATTCAACAGTGTTTTCTGTATTTTGCAACCTATAGTAGTTTATATTTTGTAACCAAAGACAAGTATGATTAATGATCACTTAGCTGATAATTCTTTTGCAACCAAAGACAAGAAAGAAGAATTTAAGCAGCTTTTGCAAAACTGAAAAAGAATGCTCAATGCTTAGAACAGATTTCATGTTTAAGATAACATTTTTGATAAGGTACACTTCAGACACAACAACAACAACAAAAAGTAAGTTTAAAATGAATTACACTGTCAAGGGAAAGAACTCGACATATTGTAGCTATTGACCATAGAGAGAGTGAAGAAGCTTCCTCGGCATTAGCTAATTTTATCATGACCTTCAAAATTAGATAGTATTAGTAAGAATGGTTTTCTCATGTACCGGCAGGCATCACCAAAAGCTGAATAATCATGTTAACAGTCTAACCTGAGAATCTTCCTTAGAAACTTTCAGTATATTATCAAGATACTTCTCGGAGAATCCAAGATCAGAAGCAGAAAAACGTTGGAACTCAATGGGCTGCATATGCTCCAGCGGCTGGAAAATGATTTTGCTTCCCCTTTCAGGAAGATTAAGACGATGATAGCCACAAACTATCTGTAGCAAATCATTCTTATTTTCCTGACATAGAGATTAAGATGACAAGTCAGGAAATGACAATCTAAATACAAGAAATATAGCTTGCCTCAAGGAGCTATAAACTCACCCTTGCCCATTCCATTACCACATCATCAGTTGGATCTTCATCCTGGCTATCGGAATCATCATCCAACCCCATACTTTTAGCTGGACTGCCAAAACAAATTATATTTTAAGAAAAAATATATATTGACAAGAAGAAAAGATGGTAAATGTGATTGAACTAACTAAAATTTTGGTCAGGTCATATATTATAGACAGGTGGGTGTAAGAGAGAACAAACTGTTCAGTCACCTAAATAAGGATTCAAGGCTCCGAATGCTCGTTACTGGTGTTACTGGTTGATTTTTGTTACAGAGATCTGAGGTAACATCTAGAGACTGGACGCCATCTGATTTTTTTTCCGGATTCTCAGATGTGCTATCACCACGATCATGCGAGTGTGTGCTACCATCCTTATCCAAATCCTTCGTTTGGCTTTGGTCCGATGCATCAGTGGCTCTAGCACTCCTAGGAGAATTTTGACACCTTGATGATGCTTCCTCGGCCCTAGCACTTCTAGGAGAATTTTGACACCGGGATGATGCCTCCTCGTCAGATATCATGCCTGCAGCTGCTGCAGCAAGAGTTACAGCATGTTTAGCAGGAATTGCTGAGGCCATCCAGTTTGTGCCACTTCCAGCACCAGGAGGCTTAGCATTTAAAAGCTGCTTTGGCAAAGATTGTGGAGGAGCGCCGATAGCAAGAGCCATATCATCAACAAACTTAGTAATGCGATTCAGACGATCCTGTGAAATCATGCTGCATACAAGAAATAACATGCAGTAAGCTGTATACCGAAATAATTACATAGTGAGGGAAACAACAGAATCAAGAGTTAAAGTCCATTAAAGTTAGACAGGAAACACTAAGTTACTAACAAACATACCTGTTCAATATCTTGTAGTGTAGCCCAAACAGCGGCACCTTTGTCAAGATACAATAACAACGAGGAGCAGAAATCAGCCACCTACTGCCACCACAATATGATTGAGGAAGAGGTGATCGAGACCCATAAATGGCAGGTGGCCTCTGAACAACCTCTTGAATTTGCAAGCAAACACCATAAAGTGTTGCATTGCCTGCTACCTGCATTAGGCACAAACAACGTCTTCATAAAACCTTGGCACAATTTCATAGATACGGAGTCTCTAGTGGAGGGAACTTAAGAGAACACTGGAAGTACTTTTCAGGAAGAAACAATAATAGTATAATATCTTCTTCCGACTATTCCCCAATTTTTACTTTCCGTTTGTTTGGGGGGGAGTGCTCCTTTGGAAGAATGTGTTTACAGAGAAAGTGGGACACTTTCTGCAACTGGTACTTGAAGGAATGAGGTTCGGCTTGAGAGACAATTGATGAAAATTTTATACTTGAGACGATTCTAGTATTAGGTTGTTAGAAGTTGCATACTAATATATTAGGCAGTATGGCATTGTTTGCACACTACTCAGTAAAAGAAACAAGCAATGGTAGAAATAAAAAAAACTTGGACTTACCTTTAGCGAAAATAGGAACGAAAAATCATCTCTGGTCAAGTGTTCCTGAGGACAAATCAGACTAAACAAATAAATCATGTTTTGTCATAACAGAAGAAGAAAAAGAGTAACAAGACATAGATACAATTAATAGAAGTTAATACGTCATTTCCTTATGTAAGTGGTACATATGAATGTATGTGCTGCATACCTGTCCATAAACAAGTTGGTTCAATTCACTTAATGATGGTGATCTCTCCAACACGCGAGCCTAGGTGAAAAAGATGCGTAAACTTTAGGCAACAGAAAATTAGAAATTAAACCTCCAGGAATGACGGAAATATACTTTGCACAACAGAAATAAGAAGCTGCAGCAACTTGACTCAAGGACTTAAAAGAAAGATGGTGATGTGTTCCCTAATATAATGGCTACCAATAAGAAAACATTACCAGAATATTCCCCTGAACTTAGACAACTTCTAAAATGTTTGTGCAGAGAGATAATGGAAATTCAAGTAAAAATAAACTGTATGACTGTCAGAACATTGTTACATATATTGAGTCATATCCACAGTTCAAAAAGTTACAGAAGAAATCTTATGTTCATAAATGGAGGAGTTTGAGAAATCACACACCTTAATACCAGAAGGAAAGCAGAATGCAGCGAGATCCTGTAGTTGCAAATCCAACTTCTTTCTTGGTGGATACATGAAGAGCACCTATTGGATAAAAAGCAGAAGAAAAATCCAGTTTCACTCATAATCAGTTTCCGAGGGAAACATATGGTGCTGATGTAGCATACTGTGACAACTTGGATAATATTATACCTGAGGTTCCATCATTGGGAATTTGGGTGGCCGAAGTGGTCTCATGCTGAATTCAGTTGTTTCAATTTTTTTCATTTGTTGCTCGAATTTCTTTCCCCTTATATACGCATCCTCAACAAACTCAAGCGTGGTATCTGGTTGGAGCCCCACAACAACAAAGTGTTCAAAAAGCGAGCTTGGCTCTTGATATATGTCAGTTCCCTACATTCAAACTCGTGTGATATATCCTCAATTTCACAAGAAGCAATCATGCAACAGTAAGGAGAAAAATACAACACTTGAGGCCATTACAGAGAAAATGGCCTTAGTATTAAAACTTGTCCCTTCCGACATCATGACATCACTAAAAGCTTTAAATGAGGCCCAGAGATACTATAAACAATTCTAAAAGGCACAAAGAGTTAGGTAACATGTATGAGCATGAAACAACAGATTACTCCATTTTCCGTAAATAGTACAGATAAATAGCAAAGAATGTTACAATGCCATTAACTAGAAACGAAGACAAAGTTGAGAGTGGGACGTACCAATGTTTTAGAGTTAAGCTGATACCACTGCCTTTTCTGATTAGCCAGAATCTCAGGATCGAAAGTAGAATACTGGCTATCATCGCGTGAACAACGGCCACCCAAGTGCAAAGCCCTTTGCATATGACCCTTGAGTCTTTGGAAATTACTGGCGGTACCGCTAGGATTGTGGCTTGAAGTGACTATTTCACTCCGTGCACGCCTATGCCTGGGTGCTGTCTGCAAATCTGGAGTGGTACTTGGATAGGCATGATGCCATGCCTCACCTGCCATTCTCACTGCCTCCTTCGACAACTGCTGCAACACCTCAATGGGTGATGGCGGTTCATACCAGTCGTCCTGACCTTCATAGTTTTCTTTTGTCCCCATTTTAATCAAATCAAATTACCAACTTTTCCTCTGAACTCCACAACATGTCGGAACCTAGCATCTAGATATCATTCCCTAAGAAACCAAAATATCTTCAAAACTGTCCACATCACAAGCTTGCTCCTGGGTTTATAATGATGCACAAATAGAACTGCACCGCTCAAGATCACAACAATAACGTGTCGATAATTGGATGTGCATTGATGGCCCTGTTGCAAAAAAAAAATGAAAAACAGAGAAAGGTTGATATTTTCAATCTATGGAATCAATTAATTGCACGAACTTAAGGGGAAAATTTATTTATAGGTCCCTCAAATTTTGAACCTCCTGATCACACATTTATCATAAACCATGATCGCATCCTGTAATTGAAAAGGACAATATCAAATAAAAGATCTGCTACATTATAAAAATGGGAGGTGACATGTAGATAAAACACACATTGCCTACATTTGATTATGTATCTCTCCAACGCCAAAGAAAAGGAAATGCATCGAAACATGAATATGCAGGCATGAAGAAGCGCGATCTCTGTACCTCTTTGGGAGGATTTTGATCCTTATTAATCTTCTCTCTGAAGAATTCGGTTCTTGAACAACATATATTATTTGATGCAATGCAAGTGTGTGAGTGTACGTGTGAGAGAGAAAGAGAGACCATGCAGAGGCTAGGGAGATTGTTTATGCAATAATCTAAATGCAGAAATACCTGAAACTAAAGGAACATCAACTTTTTCAGCGTCACTTAATTGGATAAAAAAAAATACAAAAATAAAAAGTATACAAAAATAGAAATACTTTCTTATATGGAGTATATTGTATTGTGACTAATGAATATTTATCATATAAAATGATATATCATTACTTACATATATCTATCTATACAATAACAATTAAAGATATTAATTAATAATTTCAGCTTTCCCGTTCATTCACCCCTTTCAATTTTTGCATAAATTTGTTATTAAATATTAGATCAAGGGCAAAACTTTGTATTATATAAATTAGTATATAGTTTTAAGGTAAATATATGTAATCATTTGTACAAGTAACTTTAATTTGTTCTAAAATAAATACTAGTACTAAACTTGCATTTTGTATCATTTCAATTTTCACCAGGACCTCACAAAGGAGAGTCACTAGGTGTCTCAGCCTAGCCGATTGAGCTATGCCTCCTCGGCAATTTCATATTTAAGTTGATTCATCTAAATAATTGCCAAAATAAGGGAACTACTAAAAAAAAACTAATATAAGCATAAATAGAAATGTTTGAAAAAATTATGAAAGTTGTCACCGTGTTCAACGCATATAATGCAATTGGGTTCATCTTGAATAGCTCTCACGGATATATGTATTTCTCCTACGCCCAAAAAAGGTAATGCTTCGTGCGTATAATTGAAACCAAAAAATGAGATATTTGGTTGCTAATATTAAATTTTATAGAAGTAGTGAAATTATCTTGATAGATGATGCAGCTGGAGAAGTGCAGGTGCAACTTGATAGAGCTCTAGAAAAGTTGAGACTTGATTAGCCAAGTCCAAAAGAAACCAATTGGTTGTTTGCATTTTTCTCTTAGTCAGTGGCAAGGGAAGACGTTCAATTGGGACATGCATATGAATTCGAGTTGGGAAAACAAATTGAAAAAGATAATTATCAGGATAATAATGTAGACTACCATGGCTAAGAGAATCATGATCATGAATGGCATGTTTTCGAAGTACACATTCGAATTACCTCAAAAAGTAGATAGCCCAAAATCTATTGGTGGATCGTTGCCCAATCATTTACTTTCACTCCATTTGCTATGACAACTTGAGGATTTTGAATTTTGGTGATGAATATTACCAAAATATTAAGACGATTACACATTCGAATTACCTCAAAATAAATTCCACATCCTAGGTTTTTGTGAGATGGGAGCAACATTTTCTTGGTCCCGATAAGTGAACACTTTTTTAACTTTATATAAATTATAGATTTTTAACTTGATCCACTTTATTAAAGATTATTGGTCACAAAATATCATTACTCTTACCAGGCACAAAATACTGTAATGTTATAAATGATTATACTGGTGTATAGAAAAGTTACAAGAGTATCCACTATAATTAGCACCACAAATTCATGAATATGTGCAAGTAAAACCTAACTCAAACTGGATCCACATGACTTGCAAATTTCAAGTAGGGCTGACCAGCTAGGTAGCCCGTGAATCTTGCTCCAAAAGTTCAAGCTCCTGCTAAACAACGGCCAAATTTTAAAAGGGGAAGACAACGAAAGCAAGAAGGAGGGAAACACAAACACAGAGAGAGTTAGGTATCAACACCTGTTGAGTAAGGTCAGCTCTGGACAAAGACTTAAGCTGGCTGTTTTGCATATTGGAAAGTAACTGAACTACGGTATCAAGATGAGGCAGACTGCAAAAATCAATTCTTAAGAGCTGTGCAGGAGGAAACAAGAAACGGAATAATAAATAAAACTGTGTAAAAGTAATCAAAGTTCCACAGGCAACAATCTTGTTGTTTTATCTGTTACTTCAATGGAAATGTTAGTCATTGCTATTTATCACTAATCTCTTTCTAGTCTTTCAATAGTGAATGTCTCTGATGTGGTTTTGGTAATGAGCCAACAGTTGTGTCAGTACCCCTTTTCCCTTATAAATTGGCATTTTAATGTTACGTTTGCTCACAGCTCATACATATAATGTATTTTCCTTCTCGGTCTCTTCATTCATTCCTTGATTTTATAGGGACCTTAGAAAAATAATAGGTAAACTGAAGAAAGTTTGATTCTAAAATGGTATAAGTAGGTTAGATATGCGTTAACATATGTGATCAATTAAATAACCGACTGAAGAAATAGAAGTAATTTAAACTGGTATAGTAGAACCTTCAAACAGTTAAATTGAGAAACTAAAGAAAGACTAGTAAAACAGACCACTGCAATCCTCTTTCTACATGTGTGTCCAGAGATGAAACAACTCGAGGCATTTGCTCCAATACCTGCATCAAACCCAGGTCTTATTATCATAATCCAGGCAGATATTCTATAACGATCTCAATCAGCTTAAGAAAATGCACATACTGACTCGGTGTTTTTTATCGTGGAAGTCATAGACAGAAGATTTCTTGGAAGCTTCATTAGTTGAGCCTGAGAAAATCAACATCTGTTACTGTTGAGAAATTAAATTTGAATTTTGATAAATCTTTGACCAAGATCTAGTTCACATAAGAAATCGCAAGCATAAATCATTCAACAACTAAAGATAAACAATGGCAAGGCAGAAAGTAAGCCAAAATAACAAAAAATATATTTATTTTTTTGGGAAAGAATCAAAATTTAAATATTAATTCAATAAAGGATTATGAGACAAAGGCCTGTAGCATGTGATATAGGAAATATTAAAAATACATGGTGGAGAGGTTAACAAATGGTATTTTTTGCTTTAGACGAAATGGCATGGATTCTAAGAGTAAGATCCCCCTAGAATGGCTTTTGCATTCTATACAGCATATACAATATGAGGTATTTGACGTCCAGAGTTTAAGACTAAGACCATCAAGCATTGCGAGCAGCCCACACATATAAGCAGAAGCCAGTACATTAAGGCAGACAATCCATATAGAACATATTCCATAACCTACCTATTCGTTCACATCGACCTCGCCTCTCTGAGAAGTGGCTTACCAATTTTAGCTATCTAAACTGACATTCCATTTTGGTTGTGTGAACCAGATCACAGACTGGGAAGGGGTGTTGAGAATAACATAATAATAGTTTGCAGAACAAAGGTTAACAATAGACTACAGGTGAGAGAGAGCTCACTTTCTGTGTCACCAGTTACCGCCCCACAAATTTTCGACATATAACAACCACATTTATCCAATTTAATGGTGTATTTCCTTCTCCACTCCAAGGTAATTGATTAGTTTTCTATTTTTGATTTTTTTATTTGCAGTGTCACTATTACATTAATCTTTTCTCAAAAAATTAACACTTGGGAGTTCAATTAGAACCATTGGATCAACAAAATTGTCTCAAGGATGAAACCTATGTTGTAGCTTTGTGCACAAAAACAATGCACGCACTACGCACACCATGTAACACGCGTGTGAGCGCAGTCCGCAGTGCACATGTTATGCGCATACCCCATACACTACACACGGTCACACACAAACGCCCTGCACACACTCTGCAAACACCAAGGCACAGATGCAGACAATTACACACACTATAATGTGTAAAAAGATCCCAAATCTGTTCATTGGAAACCAATGGGATTGAAATCCCTTAATTAAAACATACCACTATCTTCTTTACTGAACAAGTGTATTGTATAGTCCTTTTTGGATATACTTTCCCCTCAGTAATTCACTAGACTCTGTATCTTTGTGAATCCAAGGTTCTGGGATGGCATATTCTCCTATCCATTCAACATAAAATTTCTGCAAACTAAGCCACAATTAATCCTGCACCTAAAGCACCAATTGTATTTTATTTTTATTTTTATTTTGTTTATTTGTTTTTCGGCGTGGGGGCAGAGCAGCATCTAAACCTCCATATAAGCTAAGCTCAAGATGACATCGAAATAAATGCAGTCTTGTCTTGTGATTCTTCCAGAATAAATTATAGTCTTCTAAGCTGTTTATATGACGAAACTGAATAAATTCTTATTTCTATGTTTTGGGTTCCAACTTTATCGCATATTGGAAGAAGTGATAAATTCAGAACCATTCGAATTTGGCAGACATTAATATCAAGGACGGCATTTAATATCCAGCCCCAATACCCTGACGAGGACTGACTGTTTAGTGAATTAAAATGGTGCAAACAATTGGAGTTACGAGGATTAGTACTATAACACAGAGAAATGCGTTTGTGTTGGAGAGAGAGAGACTGACGCGGGATGGGGAGGAGTGGAGCATGAGATGAAGAAGATTGGAGGTGGACTGTACAGATTGGGAGATCTGATCCGCCACAATCTTGGGTGATCCTTCTCTTCTGCCGCCGCCGCCGGTCGCAGCCATCGGAGTTTTGGGTGTAGTTGAACGAATTCTCTTCTTTTTAATAGGCGAAAATTTCCAGATTAAATTTATGAACAACTGTGTCTTACTATAACAATATTACTCCTATTACTTTTATCGGAAAAAAAACAAAAAAAAAACAATATTATTACTTTTAATTTTAAATAAAAATAGTTATTTACAATATTCACTCTCGAGGCACATTTCTGTCAGGATAAGGTACCAATATATATTAAATAAAGTACCAATTCATATAACATGAAGTACCACTTAAAACACAGTTCATTCATATA
>JAYJMF010000056.1:2407930-2423997 GCA_036873715.1 Salvia sclarea
TAATCCCACCAATAATCACACAAGGAGGACACAAGAAGTGGTGGAGTTCATAAAAATGAGGGATTATGGATAAAAAGAAGGAGCTTTAAAGGGTAATTTTACTATCAATCTAATCCATTTAATCAAGGAAACCAAACGTCACCTTTATATATATGTGTGTGTGTGTGGGGCACGGCAAGGTATAGAGTATCTTGATTATTTATTAATTAATGCTGATATTCATTACATACAAACTTTATGCGCTCATACACATATAAATTCACTTTATGAGCTAAAACTAGGGTTCTAGGAAGAAGTGTTAAATTAGTGATCACATAACTTTAATTACATGTAAATATTCTTTTCTGTCGAGGAACCCCTTCACGCGTGATTACACCACCTCATTAAACATTTCAATTAACCTTTTCCACTTGATTAATTTAATTGCCACAACCCAATAAAGAAATTTGATTGTGTTTTGGATAAATTAACAAGAAAATAAAAATAGTATCACGATAGACTTGAAGTTGTAACCCTTGGCTTCAAACATTAACATCTCGATTACCAGATCAATATATACACACACACAAATATGAATATTATTTATAGTAATATAGCATTAAGTTCTGGTAGTGAAACTAATCTTACGCGCACCTGTTAACTATGGATAAAAAATTATGTTAATAGATAAAAATGTAATATTGTATATATAAAATAATACTTACCGTATAGAAAAGTTTATTATGGACAAAAAAAAACATTATCATATTATTCCATTTGCAAATCAATCATGATCATTAATATAATCATGATCATTATTCTACTATAGGGTGATTCGAACCCCCGACCTCTCGATTGGAGGTGAAGCGTCTTACCAATAGGCCGCTTTTCGTCGTCAATGAGTGCATTTTCGTAGTGCGGTTGCCTTATATATTTTGTGCATTTAATTTATAACTTCACTACAACTACAAGTGTTTTCAAATTAATTCTCCCTATAATAAGGTTTAAATGAATAAAAATGTAACGATCGAGTTTTGATGTTTATGCAATTTCATTAATTTTTTACTAAGTCAATAATAATCTCTGAGGTATTATAATCAGTAAATTAAAAAGTAATAATATATACTATAATACTAATATATATAGATGAAATATGATACTTATGAATAGTCACTAGTATGTCATTCCTCTATAGCTTTATATAATACTAGTATATATGTGTGTGTACTTCGAAGACGCGGTTGCTTGAGAGGTGAAAGGTAGGATAGTCGGCCAACACAGAAAGCAAGAGTGGTATTATCTTTACATACATATTGCTGCAAAAGGGTGAAAGAGAGGGGAATTATATATATGTTAATTAATAGTAATATATAATATCAATATAAATGTAAAGTTGTAGAGTTAATTAATTCAATTAGTCAATTTCGGTCTAGTCCAAAAGTAGTATACGTACCATATTCTACAACCTGGCCGTGGAGCATATTGAGCTGCCAAAACAATCCATAAATAAAATCACACACACATCTATCAAATATTGGTGCATGGGTTACACTTTCTGATATTAATTAGTTATATAAAGATCATGTAATAAAATTAAAAGTATTTTAATATTATGTAAATTTCAAAATTTTTAAAAAATTATTATTATAATATTTTTTTATATTCTATATTATGTATAAAATAATTATATTTTATATAGAAAATAGATATAGATTTCTAAAGGTCAGGTTTTAGCAAAAAACTACAATTAAGTACTTAGAAATCCTCCAACCCCAAAAAGTGATGGTGGCGCACCATACACCTTCAATCATTAATTTCTATGCGCAGTCACAAATCACCAAGCTAATTAGTTAATTGATTAATTAATCAAGGTGCTGAGAATACAAGTAATAAATAGCCAGAGCCGCTAACCCTAACTAACCACAGCCAAATCATAATCAATAACATAATTATAAATCTTTAACATGATATTTGATTATAGTACGTGATGACACGTGTCTAGTTTAGGAGCTAATATATTGTTTAGGCTTTGGAAAACAACTAAGCAAGTACTAACTTAATGTTTGGTTAATTAGGTGTAAATGGCGCTTCCTAGGTAGACTTCCCACTAAATTAATTAAGTTTATGAGCTATATTTGGCTGTGCTAGCCTAAAACATTCTCAGTTTTGTGCTCCTATCAGGTGGAATATTTCTTTCTGCCAAAACAGGTAATTATAATCATAATTAATCAGCTATATTTGGTAAACAATTACATTTATAATGAGCCTCGCATTGACTAGTACTGCACTTCAACTCAAATTAGTAAATACACAAGTTAAATATATATTAAGCAGTAGATGCATATATCCAAAATTTATAATTATATTCCGAGTGGATTTTACAAGAAATAATTTAAATATATTAAAACAACATTATCTATCAATTTCATGTAACATCATTTCCTTTTAAAAGAGTTCTGGAATATATCCCCAGCAAAATAAGTGTGAAAGTGATATATACTAAAAATACATAACATATATACTACTGTATATTCATATATAAAACAACCAATTATTTAGTTTAAGCATAATTGTAAATTGTAATCATATAATGAATTTAAAGAAATCTTCTTCTTTTTTGAAAATAGCAATTCTTAATTAATATCGAAAGTGTAGTAGATCTTTCCATGAATAATAAAGAGGTGAATCTATGTGGGGACGAATATCCTTATATACAGTTCCTACCTGATCCAATTCCGAAAAAGTGACAATGGTCATTTACTTTATAATAATTACATGTAGTGTCATAATAAAAGGAAATTGAAGGTTTGATCTCGAGAATAATTGTCACTTTCTTCGGGTCATGGAAGCGGGCCCCGGCTGGCGGCATGTAATGGGTTGGCAGGAATGGGCTCTGTGGGCCGAAATAGCCACAGCAGTCACCTTCCCAAAGTGGGGGTCCAAATAACCCGTGGGTGACATTGTTCGATCCACCCGTACCCGGCCCTCTCCTCCACGTCATCTGCCATCTCATCACTGAAACTTCCATGAACTTGACACGTCACTTTCATTCCAATCTATTATCTCCTAATTTTATTTTTCTTCTTCTAGATCTTGTTAGGAATTTGGCCAAATTAGTAGCTACTATTATTTTCATTTTTACTTTGGTTAACGACTTCCGTGTAAAGAAGAAATGATTAACCAATATCATATTTTCTCTTCGTCTTTTGGTTAATTTGATAGAAAAGTATAAAGATTTTGGTTTGATCATTTCTTCTTTTTAATTATTGATGATGATAGGCCATATGATCTCGCGTAATCATATTCATATTCATATTATCAACTTGCACTTGCACATTTCTTCTCTTTCCTTTTTGCTTCGTGAGGAAAAGTTATTCCTCAAAAAGAAAACAAAACAATATGTTAGTTAAGTTCATACAAATTTATTCCTTCTTTAATAGCATTAATGCGGGTCACCGAATATTTATAAATATTCATTCACACTGTCACTTTGCATACATAAATTATGAAGTAGAAGATTAAAATAGGACATAAAACACTATTTAGAGGATGGGGAATTCCTGACCTACATATACTTAACTTT
The DNA here is from genome assembly GCA_036873715.1 of Salvia sclarea. Classification (NCBI taxonomy): domain Eukaryota; kingdom Viridiplantae; phylum Streptophyta; class Magnoliopsida; order Lamiales; family Lamiaceae; genus Salvia; species Salvia sclarea. Next base: position 2,411,493 of record JAYJMF010000056.1, read on the forward strand.
CAAGTACTATTAAAGAAAACCATTATTCCAACAGCCACAATATATATGAAAAGGCGACCTCAAAACCCAAAAAGGCCAACTCCAATTTGATATTTTTTTTGAACTAACACCACAATCAAGTAAGACCTTAAATTTAAAAACAATCCACCCCACAATTAGAATAATAGAAAGGAAAAATTTGGCTTAATTATGATTTGAGAAAAAAAATGGCCCCACTCCACAAGTCATTAAGTATCACATGCACCTCTCTTCTCTTGAGTCATGGGTAAATTAATCTGACTCTATATAAACCCCTCTCTCCCCCTATCTCTCTCATGATACCAAACAACAACAACAACTATATCAAAAGTTGGTAATAGTAAGAGAAAATGTTTAGCTTCTCAGACAGCAGGTCACTCTCCCGGCGGTGCGTGTGGGTGAATGGGCCAGTGATAGTGGGAGCGGGGCCGTCGGGGTTGGCGGTGGCGGCGGGGCTGAAGCAGCAGGGAGTGCCATTCGTGATGGTGGAGCGGTCTGAGTGCATTGCCTCACTGTGGCAGAAGCACACCTACGACCGGCTGAAGCTCCACCTACCGAAGCAGTTCTGCCAGCTCCCGGACTTCCCCTTCCCGGAGCAGTACCCGCGGTACCCCAACAAGAAGCAGTTCGTGGAATACCTGGAGTCGTACGCGGCCCACTTCGACATCAAACCCCACTTCAACGAGTCCGTCCACACCGCCAAGTACGACGCCGCCTGCCGCCTCTGGCGCGTCCGCACCGACGCCGCCGAGTACATCTGCCAGTGGCTGGTGGTGGCCACGGGGGAGAACGCCGAGCGCGTCATCCCCGACATCCCCGGCCTGGCCGACTTCCCCGGCGAGGTCATCCACGCCTGCGACTACAAGTCCGGCGACAAGTTCAAGGGCCAGAACGTCCTCGTCGTCGGCTGCGGCAACTCCGGCATGGAGGTCTCCCTCGATCTCTGCGACCACCACGCCAAGCCCGCCATGGTTGTCCGCAGCGCGGTCCATGTCCTCCCCAGAGAGGTGATGGGGAAATCCACTTTCGAGCTCGCAATGCTGCTCATGAAATGGCTGCCGCTCTGGCTCGTCGATAAGATCATGCTGCTCCTTGCTTGGATGGTGCTCGGGAACATGGAGAAATACGGCCTCAAACGGCCCTCAACGGGGCCGTTGGAGCTCAAGAACAAGCACGGGAAAACTCCCGTGCTCGACGTGGGGGCGCTCGAGAAGATCAGATCCGGGGAAATCGAGCTAGTCCCCGGGATCAAGAGCTTGTCCAAAGGGGTCGTGGAGCTGGTTACGGGAGAGAAGAAGATGATCGACTCGGTTATCCTGGCAACAGGATACCGTAGCAACGTGCCTTACTGGTTGCAGGAGAATCACTTCTTTCCCAATAACCCTTTCCCAAATGGCTGGAAAGGTCAGGCTGGGATTTATGCAGTTGGATTCACAAGGAGAGGCCTAGCTGGTGCCTCTGCTGATGCTGTCAAAGTTTCTCAGGATATTGCTCAAATTTGGAAGGATGATTTGAAGCAGAAGAAGCAGAAAGTTCCTACTCACAGAAGATGCATTTCCACTTTTTAATTAACTTTATTCTTTTTTTCAATTATTTGGAATTCTTTGCTTCTTTTATACACAAATTATTCATGTGTGTATGTATACAAATAGCATAGAGATCAGCCCGCTCCGAAACGCCCAAACAGATTTTTTTTTTTTTAATTTGGGCACTTTGTATGATGAGGCTCTTTTCTTTTGTATTATCATCATTATTAGTATTTATTTGTTCAAGAGGCCACTGTACAATTCGAATATTTTTCAATGGAATAACTACTTTTCTTTATATATAATGCTTCTTTTTTTTGTTTTGCCTCTTCAATAATAAATCTATAATTGATACATTTTCAAGTATTTGATCAGTGACTTGCTTTATCCAAACCAAGGCAACCGGCCCTTCTCTAAAACAAATCCATCGATCCAATAGATTAATTTAAATTTGTGATTGAGAGATAAGAAATGAAAATTTAAAAAACAATCCAAGAAAAGACGAAATTTAATAGAGCTCCGAAATATATAGAACTGCATAGTATCAACTTATATATTAACCATGAAAACTTAAACGCAGATTTTGATTTTGGGAAAATTTATTTGAAAATATTATTAGCTTCCAATTAATTGAAAACCAACTTAATTATTGCCGATACTAGCTAGTATGAGTCATCACTTTTGTATATAATCTTAAATTCAAGCTACCTGATATAATTATTGAGATATATATTTATATATATTCTCTAACATTAATTTAGATATTACCTCCTTGGGGTTGACTTCATATATATATATATATATTCTGATTCATTAATAGATGAAGTAGTATTACTTCATTGGAGTTGACCATAGATCCCATGCGTAATAAAATAGGATAAATTATCGCTGACAATCACATGGATATAAGATGTGCAGAAACTATGCCAAGTTACATTAAATCTTCCATGCAAAACAATTTGGTTTAAGAAAAAGCTACTTATTTTGCGTACTTAATATGAGACGTTACAAATAATCTCTCTCCCTCCCTCTTTCTCTCTCATTAATAGATTCTTTTGTATTAATAATTTTGGAGTACATTATCACTCAAAATCTATATTCAAAACACGTACCACAAAGTTAAAGTATGTATGTATATCACTTATAATGTGAAGTGTTCAAAATTTGTGTTTTTATTTGTATTTGATAAGTGTTTCCATTAAAATAATTGAGCTATTAGATCGTTTGATACGAGACTCTCCCTTCAAATAAAAGGACCATATATATATAAAGGACTAAAAAATGTATGACAGCGACGACATATTTCCTAGCTCGTTGGGGAATTTAATTAATTTGGCCTTGCTAATACATGGCAAAAAAGTGTCGAGAAAACCTGTTATTGTCAGTGCAAAATAGAAAGTAGCATTTGGAAACGAATTCGAAATAAAATTTGTGATTCTCATATAGTGTATCAATCACAGTGGTCCGTCAAAAAGTTTCTACAAATTTCTTATAAGTAGACAACGAAATATCTAAGATCTAGTTACTTCTGGAATTCCAATATTAGTAATTCTAAAAAAAGTTCGAATATTAGTGCTGCAATATCTCCAATGGATATGAATGCACGTATACCAAATATATTCAGATGGATGGTGTCATTTTTCTAAATATATATACTTTTGTTCTCTATCATTTCATTTTGTATGGTTCATGTGTAGGGGTCGTGGTAGAAAAAATTAATTATTGGCGGGACTGAATTCAATTTACTATAAATTCTCATTCCGAAATTCTAATTAAGGAGTCATCAGTTTTAATTACTTGCTCTTACGAGTTGATGATTATATGTAAGATTAATACAGTACAACAAATTTTGATGGGTGCTGCCTAGGCTAGCTTGTGGTGCATCATTAGGATTCTTTGAAGCTTGCATTAATAGTATTTAAGTTAGTTAGTAGTCATTTCATATTCGTAAGTATGTTCAGTCTAGTGCATCCATCCTTACCCCAAATGTTATCTGCTCAAGTAAGTTTCGTAAGCCATATATAAACCTAATTAACAATTCACATGGTTTATTAATTCTTAGGGGCATAAATCATTATTAATTAATCATTTCCATGCACGGCATACAAATTAATTACTCCGTTTTATATGCACACTACTCTATATTCACATCTATTCCACGTAAGAAGTTACATTTTTATTTGAATGCTCCTTCGAAAATATTATTTGTGTAATTTGTTCTATTTGAAATAGTATCACATTATAAGGCTACTACTCTATGTCCAGAAATATATCTAACTAGCTACCTATTATATTAATTGGATGTTAATTCTTGTATATTATTGTTTCGGCTACATTTCAATTTCACTGATTTAATTACAAAGTTGGCTATTATAAACTCCCTTCGTCCTATTTGTATTGGTCTATTTTCCATTTCGATCCGTCTGTATTGGTCATTTTCCAAAATGACAATCAATTAACACACAAACAATTGGGATCATGTTAATTATTATTTTTTACTACAAATAATCATTTTCTTAATTGACGTAAAAAAATGATGAGTCGATACAAATGAGACGGAGAGATCTAGTAACTTTTAGTAGATTAATTCCACGTGAAAAGGTTGAACTTTTAGTATAACGATCGTTTTAAGACATTTTCTATCTTGATTATGTTTGAAATACCACGTGGCTCAGGCTACTCCATATTCACAAATCCTGGGACATGGTACCTCCACATCAAGAGACCAAATTTCTAGCTAATATTGTACGTTTTGATCCATACCACATCTCATTTTCATTAATGTAGAAAGTTGGCGCTAGCTCTTACATAATTTAACTCCCCTTAAAGATAAAGTCGTGCTACTCCCAAATCTTGAAAATTTTATCTACACATCAAAAAATTGTTTCATTTTCTTTCTCTTTTTTGTTGGTGGTGACGAATGAAGTTCTACCATTTTGTTAAATAATTTCCGAAATAAAATTAATCTACAAGTCCTATTTCATTAATTGTGGCCTTATGATCAATATTCCACGATTAATTAAAAATAGTAACATATCACAAGAAAAATTATATTTGTCGTCATTTTCTATTTACTAGTATTATTGTTATTGGGTGAGTCCGTCATGTCACAAGGCTAGCTAGCTGAAAACGCCAGCTTAATAAATGCGATTCACTTTTCTTCCCAAATAGAGAAGTCTATGTTAAATTACGATCTAAATTAGCACTAGTTTTATTACTATAATGATTAATGAAGTTACGTTTTCTGTGAAAAAACGAAAAAATTCAACATTGTGCTGTAATTTTAAAGCTACAAGTGGTCGTTCGCTCTTTTGTCGGGAACTTTGATTTGGCGTACTATGTGCTGAGTTTGATCATTCAAATTTAAACTTCTCTAATTACGATATACAGTATTAATTAACAATTTTAAATAGTTTTTAAAGAAAAATATTCTAAAATTATATTAATTTCAAATACATCATCCTAAGTGGCACTAAAATGCATTTCCTCCTGTCATTGTGATCTCAATGTGTAATGTCGATGTCCACAGAATTAACAATTTTTTTGGTAGATATTAGGTGCAAAAATTTATTATTATTATTATAAACAGAGAAATCTTAATTTAGTTATTGATGCTTCCAATTGTATAGTTAATACTTAGATGATAAATCGATGACTATAATGATTAGGATGTGATTAATTTGTATAAATGTCCGGTTCATTGCATCCAACGCTATGTAAATATAGAAATTGAAATATAATTGCATAGCTATGTATGATCCTCGCTACATGACTATATATAATTCGTATGCATTGCTTCCTTATATATATAGGCATATATATAGCTAGTAGATGGAAATTTTATATAATAAAAAAAAACATGGTTTAATGTATTAATTTCACCCCTTTCTCCCATGTGTAATAAGTTAAATTAACTGCATGGAGCATGCTTGAGGGATATTAATTAATAATTAGTATACAGTATACAGTTCCCAACTTACTACAAAAAATAATTAAATTCCTAATCATATCTCATCTCTGCATGCATGGATTCATATAAGCTTAATAACTGATAAACTGATGTGGCGCCATTCATTGTATATCAACATAAAACCAATGAAAACCAGCTAATTTATGCTTTGATTTACATACATAGCGGGCAAAAATTAAAAGAAACTACATATAATTAATCATGTCATGAGCTGGAGATGCTCAAATTCATTTTTTGAATGTGATGTCTGTAATCTAAGCTTTATCTTGAACTAACAATTCCTGACATAAACACATTATATATTAAGAGATGATTAATCTTGTACAGAACCATTGAACGTATATGGATCCATATATTTGTTGGAATAAAATTTAGGCTGACTAATTTTGAACTTAAAAAGTATATATATTGTGTTTCCGAACTCTAGCTTATCTCCTTTTGTTTTCAATTTATGAATTTATATTACAATAATATATAGCCAGCTCTCTCACTTTCTAAAAACAATAAATACTTTCTCATTCTAATTAAGTTTTCAAAACATGATTTAACATATATATATATATATATATATATAGAATTAAAATTCTTTCTCAATTCTAAATTAAATTTAATTCACCAACATTCCTCTAAAAATTGACCCTCTGAACTCGAGAACTCCCAATTCTTCAAAATCTCAACCAAAAACCCACTTATAAGGTGCCCTAGTAATGGCTCTTTATGTCATACGTATATATTTTCCAATTGTTGATAAATCTTAAGTAAGATGGTCGGATATTCGTCAAATCGTTCATGGCCCGAAAACAAAATAACAAGACAAAATAACAAGACAAAAAAACACAATCTTCTATACTGATAGATAAAGAGCCAGTGTGACAAAATATTGTATTGCCTAATATACCCATATTCTAAATGTAATCTAAAATTAGATTTAATATTATATCATATTTAATCACCATCGCATTATAATAACGAATCCTATATAATTATGGACTCCTACATACATGAGTTGGAGTGATCAATAAATACGCCTACAACCNNNTTTCAATTCTAAACAAATTTATTAATCCTTGTGGTGTACATTGATATCTATGCAATACAAAATAACATGTTAATTGATACGTTAGACGTGCAACGCACGTCCTCTCGGCTAGTTATAATTAAATATGCCATTGAATATAGACTCGAATTCAAAAATTAATTTGACACAAATTTTTAATGATTTTTATTTCTCATATCCATGAGACCTATATGCTTAACTGAAGTGTTGAATAATGTTCAAGTTAGTGATTTGTTTGTCTATTTCGAACTCAGCAAATGTTGGTAATGCTCGTTTTTATGCGAAAGGTCTAACAATAAGAAAAAATGAATTCATGCCATCATCATTTATATTCTCCAAAAATTGTTCAAGGAAAACGTTAATAATGAGAATTTTGGAGAAGTTGAGAGCGTTACTATGGGCTGGGCTGCACACTATTCTACGAAAGGAATGAAGCTGCACAAACAATTTTTAACTATGCTTAGCTTGTTCGATTGCATATCGAGTTTACTTGATATTCTTATTCTTATTTTTGCTTATATGTATGTCAGTATGAGCTCCGCCTCGAATTTGAGCCAAATTTTAGATCTTATCAAATAGGAGAGTACAAAATATTATCTTACCGAATTTTAAAAAGATTAAAGGAAAAAAAAAAAAAAAGGAAGACAAGCCTCGATTATTGGGCTTTGGACTATCAGACACCAATTTATTTTTTCTTTGCGCTTATATTTAAACACATATGAATACTATTCTCCATTTCTTTATTTAATTTCATATCTTCCGTTTTGATAATTGTATTTTGTTGTAGTCAATAAATAAAGGTTTAATTCCTCTTATCCACATAATCCCATTCACACAAATGACTATGAATTCCAATTGATATGGAGTTTGTATTTTTTGTTCCACCCAATCATAATTTTTTGTTTTGGCACGTGTAATTAACTTTTATATTTTTGGCAGTGCCAGTTGACTTCAACTCCACATAAAATGTGGCACCTTTTGGCATACGAGATTTGCCCTTTTTAGCCAACTTTCGCGATTATTCTAAACCAATTTCATGCCTACTGCAAATCGGAGGAACCCAAAACACCACCATCACCTCAATTTCGATTCCTCTACGTTTTTGGTGACGACGACAAATTATTCAAAATGGCGTTAACGGCTGCTGCCCCCTGGAATTCAGGATGCTTGGAACGAATTTCGACATCCCCTCCTTCAATTTCTACAGGAATCGCTTCTATCTTTCCCAATCACGTATCAATCTCTAGTGCCAAAAGCATCGCCTTTTTTCGCACAAACGGGCCGAGAAAGAAGGGCCTTCTCGTGGTTCGGGCAATGTCCGCCACGTTTGGGGCCCGAATGGAGCAAAGTGTCAAGAAGACTGTTACTGAAAACCCCGTCGTTGTTTATTCCAAAACTTGGTGCTCGTGAGTTTCCAATCAATCAATCATCATTTTGATCCATTTCTTTATTAGTTACTAGTATTTGTTTATATACGAAATGGATTCCTTTTTGCTTTGTAATGATTGAGAATTTCGAATTATGGTAGTGGAATTTGTGTTATATTGTGCTTTTCAAGTGTGTTTATTGAATGTTGTGGTGTAAAGGTACTCTTCTGAGGTGATTTCGTTGTTTAGAAGGCTTGGTGTGGAGCCACTTGTGATCGAGTTGGACCAATTAGGTATGTTTCTTCTTTTAACTTTTAATTATAATTTATAATATATTTTTTTCTAGTTAATAATTGCAATGTATATTATGATTTTTGAGTTGATTATGATTTATGAGTCGATGGTTTATTATGATATCTTTCAACTATTAGGATTTAAAATAAATGTTTAATGCAAAAAGAAGAGCACTTTAACCATGAAGTTTTGTTGTTTTAGTTGTATTCCCGCATGCCTATTGGTGCTGGACTGATGTTAATGGATGAAATGATTGGTTCAATGATCGTTAGAGTTTTAATTCTAAAACTTTGCTGTTTGATGATGATGTGCGCATTCTTCATTTTGGGAAATTACACTGCAAGTGTTGATAACTGATAAGTTTACTTACTAATCACATTAATATAGCAAAAAATGAAATCGGAGTGCTTTTCTCGAAAGAGCTAAGAGTCCTCTTATTTGGTCCCTGTTCAAGACAACCTTTGCCAGAGATGGTCTTGTTTTACAAGATTCTCGTCGAAGGCCTTGCTTGCACTTCTATCACATCTTCAATGTTTTGTTAACTGCATAAGAATTGTAAGAGATTATTCCACTATCTAGGGAAGATACACCAAAGTGATGCATGTCTCTTACAGCTTGTGCTTCCCAACACTTTCACCATATTCCCTTCAGTCCGAACTCCAGTCTTTTATTAGTATTCTACTGATGACTTCCATAAATGTCTTAGGAAGGCACTACTTGTTTCAGTTTAACCCCATAAATGTCTTTTTAAAAAGTCTCAAATTAGTTTTCACCACTTAACCGTTTCTGGTGATGTAGTCTTTGATTCAATTGCATTATTATTATTATTGCCAAGTGCCAACTCATTGTGTGCCCTTGATTCACCACTTAACCGTTCGGATTTAGTTCATTTCGTTGAGTGAAGTAGAACCTTGGACCATCATAACTGCTCTTGTTAATTTCTTTTAGGATGAATTGATCTCATGCTATGCTGGTTAGTAGTTGAGACCTCTCTAAGAAACAGGAAAGATGTGAAGTTATAATTACCACTAGGCTTAAAATTTGGTACCGGCCGTAATAAAAACATTGTCTCATGTTACTCGTATCATTTACAGGTCCCCAGGGACCACAACTGCAGAAGACTCTGCTAAGGTTGACTGGACAACATACAGTTCCTAATATATTTATAGGTAAGACTAAGAAGCACAACGCTTACTTTTATGATGTGATGAATATACTAGTTGAGATCAACGTTACTATGTTACATTAAATTAAAGGACAGGGTGAACATTGTGCATCCATGATGAAGTGATCTGGGATGAGTTGCATTAATATCGGGCAGAAGGCTTGCTGATGATAAAAGAATTGTGATTAATCTCAAGCTTCATTGTTTTGCTTGCTATTCTTCTCTTTCTGTAACTGATAAATCTGATATTGACTTCCAATGACAGGGGGCAAGCATATCGGTGGTTGTACAGGTACACTCTTATAAACTCATGTCATGATGATCGTTTTACTTTCTAGCTTCTCTTTCCTAGAAAGTGGGTGAGTTTCATGGAAAGAAGGGAAAACAAAAGAACATATTATTAAGATATCGGTAGATCAAAATAACTGAATAATAGGGTTTTCGTTGATATACACTTGATGCATCAAATATGAATATATGAAATTAGTTTCCTCTTTCCTTGTTTTGGTTTGTGTTGCAGATACCATCAAGATGCACAGGAAAGGGGAGCTCCAGCCTTTGCTATCAGAAGCTGGTGCTGTGAAGTTGAAGAGTTAAGGAGTTATTCATCAGATGAAATTTGGTATGTTACTCATCCCGTTTCTTACTAGAAAGCTTGGGATGTATGGCTAATTGGTTATGAGGATAGATTAGCATTCAAATTCATGTAGTGCTGTAATTTCAAAGGGTTGGCCTGGCCTATGTACATTGAAACACACGCTATTACTATGAATTGGTTATATTGTTGTTTGCGAGGCCTTCGACCTACCATCTCTTCATTCAGATGGAGGAGCAGTTTCAAGAAACTAAGCTGTAGACGCAGAGAAGTGTCTCTTATCACTAGTTCCTGTTATGAAATCAAATTTATTGTAATGCAAATCTATCATCTTCTCTAGAAAATATGATCAGCAATCGAAAGATTTTTTATGTAAAAAGAGGGAGTATTATTTCGATCTCAATATTACTGCTCACTTTTGACTCTGGGCAAGAAGAGGGAAGTGTCTCACAAATTTCAGTCGTGAAGAGTGGAGACTCGAATGTATGAGTGGCCAAATACATGAAGATGAGCTTCAACGAGTCGTGTATGTTTATAATAAAATTATTTTATTGTAAAAAGTAATTTCTAAATCCGTGTCCATTTAATTTAAGAAAGCAAGAAGCTTTCGAAACCCGCTTCATGTCCTCACCTTTTCCCCCAAACAGATATTGTCCAGATCATTCTCACAGCCAACCGCAACTTCCCTCTCGATGCTTTCATGTTGGATACATCTTAATATGCTTTGAAGCTCTCGAAAGCATTGAAATTTTATATGACAATAAAAAAGATATGTAGTAGTACTTGCCCATTTTATTGCGAATGATATTAAGTTGGTACCTTTAGAGAAATTGTCCATTACAACTAACGAAATTACATGTTTTAGTTTGAAGAAGCTGTTCTTGTTTTTAATTAGAGATTTAAGTTAACATTGTGTGAAGTGATATATATGTTTTTAATTAGAGATTTGAGTACGCATTGGGTGAGGTGATATGCTTAAGTTGTGTTGAAAGAATACAATTTCTGATCATTGCAAAATCTGTGTAATACACACACACACGCTAACAAGGTAAAATAGACGAGATAGATAAGCAAAAGAGCATCATGCGATGACTTCCACTTCATCCAAAGCGTAGTTGTTGGTCGATACATTTGCATAATTCGCCTTGTTAAACCTCACCGCCACCGGATACCGGCTCTTCGGGTCCTATACATACATACATTAACTATTTTACACATAATTTATATGCATTGTATAATGCAAATGCAAATATTCTTGATAATTAAACTTACTTGATCCACAGCTACAACAGAACCCACACCTTTGAACCAGTATGATTCTCTCCTAAGAACTCTCACCTGCCATATCCAAAATATAATAAAACTATATTTGGCAATAACTCAATCATATATTTTGCTAGACTACCCCTCATGCATGCTCTATTAGGTTACTGATCAAACCTTAGTATTAATGCTATGAATGAATTTGTTTTTCTTTAGTTGGAGAATGAAAAATTGAGTTTCATTCTCTAGTACAAATGATTAAACATGACCTTTGAATAAACAGTAATTTTGACATGTTCCAGATTTTAATATCTTGAATAATCACAACATAATGAATTAATCAATCAAGAATTAATAATTTTGAGTGGATACCTTTGCGCCTCTAGGGGGCCCGACCGGCGGCGGCTTTAGGAGCTTCAGCCGTTGGCGCCGGACCACCAGCCGTGAGCCGACGGTTTTCTTCCAAGGCAAGAAGAACACGGTGGCTTTAGGTGTTGCGCCCACAAATCCACATGATACACCCATTTTCTTCAATATTTTTTCTCAACCAGGAAGAAACTCCAGAAAGTAATATTTGAAATGTTTTGAACTTCATGGACTATGAATTCTTTGAAATCTAAGTTAGTAATTCAGCCACTGGGATTGTGCCACGTAATGCCATTATCCAATGTGATCTTATTCGCATGTGTTTTCTTTTCTCTTGTCTTTTGTTGATTATTGATTGATTAATTTCTTTCCTTTTCAGATATTTACTTTATTGGAAAATGCATTGATGCTCCTTAATTGAGATCATTTTATGTATTTTCAGCCATATTGGCGTTGTTCTTCAATTGGAAAAACTCATTTATTTATCGTCTTATGTATTAACTTCACATCATGTTCTTTTTTATTGGATAAACATTAATTACAAAGGACATTAATAAATACATATTGCACAAATAATAGGAAAATGTGAAGTTTTAAAACTATTTATATGGTGTGTTGGAAAAATATGTATAAATTGATATATCTTGTTTTAATGATCTCAAAACCCTTTTAAATTGTGTCTTAGTTGTTTTTGTATAGACCTTCATGTTTTGGTCTTTAGAATAGACTGAACTTCTGAAGACTGAAGACTCGAGGACTGAAGACATGAAACTAAAGACTGAAGATTCGAAGACTTGATAAATATGATTTTTACATGGTTTATGTGATCTTATTGTGATGTTTTTATAGGTGGAAACCATGTTTATAACAAGTATATGCTTTGG
>JAYJMF010000056.1:2441527-2463905 GCA_036873715.1 Salvia sclarea
AAGTAAATAGGAATAGTTAATATATGAATTATGAATTTGATGAAGGAATCAATGAAGGAATGAAATAGGTAATACCAAGTGTTTTGAGAGGAATGATTATTCCCAATGGAGGGGGAATAGTGATTCCAAAGGGAATGGTAATTCCTATGGAAAAATCATACCAAGCCATGGAATGGAATGAAGATAGGAATCATCATTCCATTCCCACCTCCATTCCATCATACCAATCACCACCTAAGTGCATGTACATCGAGGAAATAATTATTCGGTTGGGCTTGGCGTGTATTAAATAATGGGCCAAATACGGATCCGCCCCACAAACTGGGCTGGGCCTGGCTGAGCTATCTGATTGCCTATTGGAGGAGAGCGAGCGGGCGGGGGGAATAGAATGAGATTTGAATAATTTCAAATGAGAAGCAAAGCAAGTATTCAGACAACTTCGCACAAAAAGCGCCTTCACTAGGCACTAGCTCAACCTTGAGCCCCTTGAATCAATTGATTCAATTCTTTCCAGAATCATCCATCTGCACTCAGTCACACCTCAAGATTGGATTTTTCAAGCTACGGTCATCACATCAAGGTATCATATTTCTATAAAAACTCGAATCCATAAAAAATACTATTGACTTTTCAAACGCCATCAAGAAATCCTTTCTTGTTTAGTTTTTCAAGCGGAGGGCGATTTTGGATTTCGTGGATCTATATGCCTGAAAATATACTGTGAAAATTATTGGAAAGATTTGGTTTTTTCATGTCCTGTACCACTTAATTACTGTGAACTTCTGAAACATTTTGATTGAAGTATTTATGGGAATCTTAATAACAGCTTTCTTTCTTGTGGTGGTTGTTTCATTTTTCTTTGGTGTGTGTGCGTGGGCGTTCAGACCACTATATGTGTATCCCTCAATCATTTGTCTTAAAAAAGATTTAGGCAAGAATCCAACTTGTAGACAGTTATACAGAATACCAGTTTGTAAGTCTTTGTTCCATATCCCAGTTGCTAAATCCCAAATATCAATTAGGTGTTGATTCAAATAAAACAAGAAAAAGGAACAAACGTAATGCAAACTCACATTTACTCTGTTTTTTCGTGTAGTAATATGGGAAGAAGTCTAAGCCCAATACTGCGTCAGGAGTTGGAGAATCTTGACAAGGATGCTGATAGTAGAAAATCGGCTATGAAGGCATTGAAATTGTATGTCAAAGATCTGGACTCCAAGGCAATCCCCATCTTTCTTGCCCAAGTTTCTGAAACCAAACAAACCGGCATGTCATCTGGAGAGCACACAATTTCACTATATGAAGTTCTTGCTCGAGTCCATGGGCCAAAAATTGTCCCCCAGATTAATAACATCATGAACACCATTGTCAAAACCTTGTCATTGAGTGCAGGAGCTTTTGCCCTTCATCAGGCTTGCTCGAAGGTGGTTCCAGCCATAGCGAGGTATGCAATCGAGCCAACAACAGCAGAGGAAAGAAAGAGACATGTCATTCATTCTCTCTGTAAGCCCCTCTCGGGTTGTCTATTGGGTAGCCTAGAGAATTTGTCTTCTGGAGCTGCACTTTGTCTCCAATCACTTGTTGAGTCTGATAACTGGAGGTTTGCCTCGAATGAAATGGTGAATGAGGTCTGTCAGAGAGTTGCTGGGGCGTTAGAGAAGCATTCACAGACCAATTCACATATGGCACTGATCACGGCTTTGGCTAAGCATAATGGCCTTATAGTCGAAGCCTATGGCAGGCTGTTGATACGGTCTGGGCTGCAAATTCTTGATGCTGGTTTTGTGGAGGAGAATTCTCAGAAACGATTGTCAGCCATACATATGGTGAGTTCTCTACTAAAATATTTGGATCCGAAAAGTATATCATCAGAATTGGAGTTGATAATCAAGGAAATGGAGAAGTGCCAGTATGATAGAATGCCATTTGTTACCGGTGCTGCTTTTGAAGTGCTACAAAATGCAAAGAAAATATACAGCGACAGATGCTCGAAGTTGGAGAGGGACTTAGGTTCAGCTACAGGGTCAAATTCTGGTGGAAGAGAGAACATGAGAATGAGGAAGATTTGTAGTTCTGAATCCTTGACTGCATCACCTGAATCACAGACCGTTGATTCATTTGTTGGGTATGATTATTCACCAAATTCAATAAATCATGGCCATCAAAGTCTTGATCATAGTCCCAAGGGTGTGAATCGTAGACTTTGGAGAAGATGTGAGAATGGGTTCCTGGATGTATCTCTTAAAGATGGCATATTCTCAGATATAGCTCGATCTGAGTATGATGAGATATCTCGCAACCATGGAGAGTATTTTGAAAATTTTGCAGGTTTTGTTCAAGAAAGTGCAGATGATGAATTTGTTGGAAGCAATACCCCCAGTCCCCAGGTAAGTCTTCATCCCATTTCTGTTATCGTGGGTATATTTGTTTGAGTAATTTCTTGGATAAGTATTGTGTAGAAATATGTATTTTTGGTGCTGGCTAAGTTGTTCTTGGAGCTTGTAAATTTTATAAATCAACTTGGATTGTATTCCGTTTTTGTAATGTTTCCTTTGTGTTTAAATGTTTACTTGCATATTCTTTGGGAAAAGTAATTTGCAGCAGAGTTTATTAATCAACTAGTTTTTGTGATACATTTGATGTACTTTGATTAGACTGAAGAAAATATTTCACCACTTGACCTGTATTTGTGTTTCTCAGCGGTCGAACTCTCACATTAAGGTTGATGATGTGAAGATCTTCAGTACCCCAAGAAAGCTCATTCGCTCGCTTCAGGATGCAGATGATTCTGATACAGGCTTATCTGAGAAACAAGGCAGAAGGTTCAGAAGCCCAATGACACCAATTTCAATGCATGGAGAAAATGGCATCAACTGTGAGAACAGAGAGAAATCGGCATCTGGTGGTGAACTATTTCATGGCAGCACGGAATCAGTTTCCTCCACGGAAGATGTGCCTAATTTTGCTGAAGTTATTACAATAGATAAACCTCAACTAAAGAAGCATCACAACAAGTTTGTTTGTGGTCTTTTTGTTGGTTTGTTTGCGGTATTTATATTCTTGTTGATGATAGGCGATCAGGATAATCACAATGTTATGGTCCCAACCTAGCTCTAGAGTTCTGCCATCTTCTTCCTTCACTCTAGGAACATTGGACAACTTCTTGGACAAATATTTGTTGTTAAATCAGGATTCGTGTATATCTATCTCTGTCAATCAATTGACATGATCTATTTTTGTACTCCTATTTCAACTGTTTAAATATGCTTCTTAACTCACTTGGGATTGTTGGTGCAGCAAATGTTAAAGAATACCCGCGTCAAAAAAATTGTTTGTTTTATGTATCAATTGGATGGATATTTGAGTTGATGTTTGGATTGGATCATCATACAAAAATGTGAAATAGCAAGTAAAGAGAGTCCATATAAAATCCCACTTTAGTAATTAGGATTGAACAATTGCAGGCCTCCCCTCCATTCGCTTTGAGCATCTATGATCACTGGTTGAAGCTGCGCGACATGGCCAATGCAGATGTATGAGTACTTGCCATACCACTCATGTTCTGAGCCAGGGCTCATTATGTACACTTCTTTAAACCCTTGTCTTCTCACCGTCACTGAATTTCTTCTTCCCTGTTCATACAACATGACACTATGGTAAATGATTCTTCATTTGTTAAAAAAATGGATTAAGTGGTCTAGCTTGCTGTTGTGATGCATTAAGTTGAGATATATAATGATGCTATAGATAAAAATGGCTTACACGGTCCATGATGGTCAAACTTCGAGGGGTGCTTGTATAAATCCTGCTTAATTCTACAGTCAAGTGCTTGTAGTCATCATCTTCTTCACCCGACTCCTCCACTTGTTCGTTGATGACGTCGTCGTCGTCCTCCGGTTTGGGAAATAGTTCGTTGAATGGCCAGAATTTTTTAGGATTCTGGTCAATCCTGGGAGGGATAATGCTGAAATCTCCCTGAAACGGTGGCCTGCCAAAGTAATCGGAGCCTTGTAGACCTAGAGCATAAGTTGCATCAGGGGTGCTGACTGCCAGATGGCACATGGCTGATCCGGCTACTCGGATTGATGAAGTGGTTGAGTTAGAGACTATAATCTGTGAGTTGAGGCTATCTTGTTCAAGAGTAATGATATTCTTTATTACAACATTGCCTTGCTCACTTGTGCTCCTTAACTCCACCTGCATATTATTATTATATATGTAGTTGATTCTGTGAGACAACAAGTGTGCAGAAGATGAAGTAACACTGCACTAACTAACCTGAATTGATTCTTGGGGAGTTCCAGTGACTTGATGAAGATCCCAGGCTTGTGTAGACCATGAAACTCCTCTGGCGTCATCATTAGCCTCACTGCAGGCGAGGGCTAACGAGAGCCCTCCTCGAATGAGAGCAGCACCGATTTCGCTCTGAGAGACAGAGGTTTGCAGCAACTCCATAGTGCCGCCATGCCACATCTGAGGCTTGAATGAAGTGACCAAACCAGTTGGGAGCATGAGCTTGGCGGCAGTTCCATTCTCGAGCTCCATCCTCAACACACAAGCATTGCCGAGACCTGTAAAGCTCACTCCACATTTCTCGGCATCTGGAAATGGTTTGATGCCGGAGATGGAGGAGGAGCATGAAGCGCGTCGAGAGATGTTCCTCGGAAAGGAGAGAGCGATGTTAAAAATTGTGGACATTTCGGATGGATATTGTAAAATGGGTCTATCCTGCTTTCCTTGTCAAATAGCTTGTATCTTAATTTTGGTTGGTTCTCATTAAAAGTTGAAGAGATAATGTCAGGTTATCTTCATCACATCACTCTGGTTATTATATGCAATCTATTTGCTCAATTTACACAGTCCATACAAGATAATATTATCGTATATAGATAGATTGTACAATTAATGATGGTGATGATTACAAAGAAAAACGAATGCATGGGATCGATCACAAATTATCGTGCTCTATGACCTGCGCCCCTCTCCATTCTTCACCAGGGTTCACTGTCACAGGTACCAACATTGACACCGGGCCTGTACATATAAAATACTCGTTGCCGTACTTTTCGGAAAATGAGCCCGGGCTCGACAAATATATTTCCTCGAATCCAATTCGAATCGCCCGGAAGAAGAGCTCACGCCCCTGTACATCAGATGTCATGTAGTGTACAAATTAATTTGATTATAATCAGCTAATTGGTAATATATATAGATGCATCCAGCAATAGCTAGCTACCTGGTCAATGATCTCGTACTTGGAGGGGGCGGTGGCATGGAACGGGTCGGAGCGTTCTGCTGGTGGAGCAGCGTAAACTCTACTGAGCTTGTGCCTCAATACGGTAATGGGTGCATCCTGCACACTCCACGCTCCGAGCTTGTTTTCGGGCTCCCACCCAAACGAGAAGAAGCCAGGATCCTCGGACTTGGTTGCTTCGGATGGGGATAAGATTTGGAAAGGGGAGGAGAGAGGAGGGTGGGTGCAGTAAGAACAGCCTTTCAATCCTTGCACCCCACTCCCCCCTCTCTTCTTTACCTTGAAATGGCTCAGAATCGCAGTCGCTAAATCCACAGGCTTGCGCCCCGTGTTCTTCACTATCACAGCAGTCGCCATGCTCAGGGGGTACAGCGATACAACATAGGTCATATCCAAACTCCCGCGGGTGCACCCCAACTCAACCTGCTTATAACCAATCAAGTATGGTGATATGATCAAATTACCAACACTATCAATTACTATACACACACACACACACACAAGTGGCGCACGCGAGTGTACCTGTAGAGCGTCAATGGAGTCAGAATCAACATCCTTTACAGTCCATTCTGGGTATGCAGTACTACTACTAGTCTTGGCCTGGTTTGGTTGGGGAGAGAGGTTATCGACTACCAAAGCAATTCCGCCTCTCGAGGTTGAGGAGGAAGATGAAGGTGAAGAAGAAGGAAGAGTATGAAGCACCTCCTCAAAGCCATCGTCCTTCCAGTACACCTTGGGCTTGTAGGAAGTAACGTGCCCATTTGGTATGTCAAGCTTCAAAGAGCTCCCATTTCTCACGGTCAGCTCAACCGTCCCACCAGATTCAGAAAACTTTATGCCTTTGCGTCCAAATTTCTGGTCAAGAGTAGTAGTCTCAGTGACAGTTGCAGCAGAAGCTTTAGCAGATTTAATGGGGGAGAAGGATAGAAGAGAAGCCATTCTCACTCACCTCAACTCAATTTCTCACTCTCTCTCTAAGATTAAGCAGCTAAGGAACTCTCTCCACCACCAGATATTTACCTCTTCCCATCCCCTCAATTTTTGGATAGACCTAACTCCGTCAGCCTCTTCCTACACTTAGTTACTAACTAACGAGTATTACTTTTTTTTTAAAAATAATTAATCTTTTACTAGAACGGAATCATGCAAACTTCAACCGAAACGATTTGTAACACATTTTGAAGTTAATGGAGTTCTTGGATGCAAAGACTATCTAGCCACTCAACAGAAGGGATATTTGGATGGTAGATCCAGATAAAATTACCTTGGTAATCAAAGGACACGTACATTCTCTTCTGTTGGCTGCTAGCTACTCAAACTAATTGCAACATGGCATCCTCTTATCTCTCACATTCACCGTTTCATTCTTCCAAATCGCAATTGCCTATAACAACATGTAGTTATAATTTAAAATTAACGAGGAAAGGATTCTTTCACCAACAAGAGAACTATGCCAAACTCGATTCATGACCTTACCTTAGTGTCAAAATCAGCTCCATCCCCAAATTTGCCATGCTGCCAAAGCTTGAAATTGCTGAACCTCCACCTCAGATACAAATAGCTTACCATCTTATCCATGGCTGAACAAGTAAGAATGCCAGTCCGGAAAAGGCACGATCAGCTCATATGAATCCTGTAAAAGGCATGATCAGCTCATATGAATCATGAAAACGCATCATCAGCTCATTGGAATCCAGTGAAAAAAAGAAGAAGGAATTAGGAAATAGTGACAATTTCAATATACAGTTGTGTGAATTGTTAATGTATAGCCTTTTGAAATTTTCAGTAAATCCTGAAACAGGATCCACCAGAGGAAAGAGAGAAACAGTTGAGGTAGAGAGCGATGCCCCTCTTTCAATTTCAACAATTCCTGATTCACTTACTTCAGAGGATCAACCGCGGAGGCGGAGGCGGACCGCTTTTTCTTTTACCCAATTCTTCCTTCCGAATCGCTATATACAACTGCAATATTTTCCAGAAAATTATTTGTTGCTATTTTTTCCTCTGTTCAACCCAGCAATTCAAGGTTGGGTCTCGTCAGTCGCTATTAACATAACAATTTTTACTTTTAAATGTTTTTTATTTTAAAACTGTAGTACGTATTACTACTAGATTTTTTCTAAATATATATAAAAAGAAACTGAGCTTT
The DNA here is from genome assembly GCA_036873715.1 of Salvia sclarea. Lineage (NCBI taxonomy): Eukaryota > Viridiplantae > Streptophyta > Magnoliopsida > Lamiales > Lamiaceae > Salvia > Salvia sclarea. The sequence continues at coordinate 2,448,931 of JAYJMF010000056.1, forward strand.
TCTTTTCTAATTTTTATTTATTTATGCTTAAAGAAGGTACTCGATAGATAAGCATTTTTAGTTGTAATTAATTGGATGAACTAAATTTGAAAAATGTAACTGGTGAGACTATCTTAAAAAAATTCAAAAGTCTGTCTAAGTCCCACCTCATCCACCTCTCCAGTCCCTACCCCTTTCCTCCTCCTCAAATTTGATCAACCAAGTTATATTAATTTTATTTTAAGGGGTGGTTCTCAATATAACACAATATACTAAATTGAATTTACATTTTTTCAATAAGAAGAGGTAGTCTTTTCTTGGGATTTGATGGTTTTAATTTTGTTTCCATACACATCAATTGCAAGGACATTGAACTGGCCAGGCTTGCGCTAGAGAATGAGATGATAATTTAATTAATAAAAAACTGAAAAGAAAAGGAGAGGAAAAGAAATGACCTACAAAAAAGAAAAGAAAAAAAACTGACTCACATATATATTCATAGAGAGAGAGGGGAGGCAGACAAGCAGTAGATGTTGTGTGTAGAGAGAGAGACAAGGAGGATAGCCATAGAATCTGTAGCAGCTATACGCCGATACATTACAATACACAACGCTTTCCCCTAATTTTTCTACCTCGAGTTTCTTCTCTCCTTTTCTTCGATATCCACACCCGGAAACACCATCCCTTACTCTTTAAATCTTCAGATTCTTAACAATACATCTTCATCTTTTTTCCCCATTTTAAAAGGATAATTCCTTTTTTAGGTAAAACAAATGTCTTGGTATTTCTGCTGAAGATCTGGTTTTGATCGCTTAATTAAATTCATTTTTTTGACTCGTTTTCCCGTGTTTTTATCTCCGATCCTCCAGTTTTTGCTGTTTCTGAGGTACGATCTGTGCCTGCTTTTTTTACTGTTTATATTCATTTTCATTTCAATGTACGATGACAATGAACTGTTTAACCTTCCTTGATTATCGATGAACTTGCGGTGAGACGACTGATATACTGTTTTTCTCTCTATCGGAATACTCATCTTCATTTTTATGGTTTCCACAGGCTTAGTTCATATTCCTGTCATTACTTAGCTATCTATCTATTTTTTGTTTTCTTAATGTTCTTACACGACTACTTTTTACTTGCCCAAAGGTATTAAACAATGCTCAGTAACAATAGATTGGATGCTTAATTTATCCCGTTTCCTATCCCGTCTATGCAATGGTTATGCTGCATTTTACTTGTACCATCGAGAAATCCTGAATTTGAAGACATACAAATAAGTTGCACTGGCTATTGTGTGTATACATAACTGTTAAATGGTGCTAATAGTAGTATTTTTTTTATGCAGCCATAGCTGAAAATTTGCTCTCTTTTAGAAGTTTTGCTCATTCGACTCATTGTGATTATATCTAGCAATTTCTCCCATGATAAGGGACTTTATTGATTAAAGACTTGTCCTTTACGGCTTTACCTTCTTCTGAAGGTTCGTCTTACTTGACTAAAGATTCTGCACGGAAGGTGGGAAGTGAGCAGGAGCTGATTTGCATGGGTGACGATGCCAGAATTGCGTAGCGGAGCAAGGAGATCAAAACGGCTTGGTGATCTCCAGCCTGCCCCTCAACCTGCTAATCAAGAAGAAAATTTTCTCGCACCTGCTCAGAATAGAACCCGAAGGAGGGGAAGAGGGAGAGGCAATGCAGCTGGTGTAGCTAAAGGGCCTTCTGCAGCAACACCCGCGAGACCAACTGCTGCTGGTAGAGGCAGGGGGGTTAGGTTGATTGATTTAGACCCAGAGCCACCTTGTGATATTCCTCCTCAAGCTGGTGTTGGGGCAGGGGATCCAGCTGGTAATAAAGTAGAGGGTGTAGCAGATAAGGAAATCGCCATGGAAGGTGGAAGTGCTGATAAAGTAATGGGAGTTGAAGAAGAACCAAGTTCAACTCCAGTGCCCGAGAGGGTAATTTCTTGCCTAATCTTCTCACTTCTACACTTCCTTTGGGAATGTTGGGGGCTGTTTCAACTTCTTGAGATCGCAGGCGCCATTTATATTGCTTCTCAACCATCTTTTGAATTTGGGTTTTATTTTCTGGTTAGTGAATCCAGTTTTATTTGCTGCAGGTTCAAGTTGGCAACTCACCAATGTATAAGACAGAAAGAAAATTAGGTAAGGGTGGATTCGGCCAAGTTTATGTTGGTCGAAGGGTAAGTGGTGGCTCGGAAAGAATGGGACCTGATGCAGTCGAGGTATCATTTGGCACGAATAATTGCTAAAAATGTTACCAAATGGATCTTGGCACTGTCTAATAAAATCAAAATTTCTCTTTCTATAGGTGGCGTTGAAGTTTGAACACCGAAATAGCAAGGGTTGCAATTATGGCCCTCCTTATGAATGGCAAGTCTACAAGTAAGTTCGTTGTTCATAGTTTCTGAATGTTCACAAAAACTATACATTTTTTCCTTTTTTCAGATGTTCATTTTTCATAATTTCTGTGTAATTTTTCCTGAAAAGCTCCCTGAATGGATGCTATGGGGTTCCATGGGTTCACTACAAGGGTCGCCAAGGAGATTTCTACATTCTGGTGGGCTTTGATATTTTTATTCTGTTTCACAATGTTTATCTTGTATTCTTGTTTCTAATGAATTTTCTTTCAGGTCATGGACATGCTTGGACCTAGTCTTTGGGATGTTTGGAATTCTTTGGGCCAGTCGTAAGATTATCTCTATCTCTCCCTGATGTGTGCTCCTTTTATTGTTCTTTTTGTGTTTTGTGTTTCCATTGACCACGAGCACCTGAAACAGGATGTCGCCAAGTATGGCAGCTTGCATAGCAGTTGAGGCTATCTCAATTCTTGAAAAGCTCCACATGAAGGGGTAAAGCCTACCAAAAACTACCAAATAAATTCTTTTCATCGTCTGAACACCACTTTCCAGAAAAGTTATTGTCTGTCATAAATTGTTTTTTTTCACTTCAATACTGCTATTGATTCCATATCCACTATCTCTGTCGGTATTCTAGATTTGTGCATGGAGATGTGAAGCCAGAGAACTTTTTACTCGGTCAGCCTGGAACAGCAGAGGAGAAAAAGTTGTATCTTATTGATCTTGGTTTGGGTAAGATAAATTCATCTTCTGTTTCCTGTGTTGTGCCTTAGCTATCTTATATTGATTAGTTATAGCAAGAAACATTGAATGATGGCACACCATGTCCTGTTTCTCCTTAGCATTTGTGATCTTGTTACCATCTTTTCCCATCTCCACCTTCTTAGTATAATATGTGCTGTTATTCTAAACACACTTGTGCTGCAGCTTCCAGGTGGAAAGATGCATCATCTGGTCAGCATGTTGAGTATGATCAGAGGCCAGATATATTTAGGTCTGTGAAGTTTATGTGGATTTGTTGCTATACTGGGCCTAGTTCAGACCAATAAACACTAGTTTTATCTATTTAACAGGGGCACCATAAGGTATGCAAGTGTGCATGCACACTTGGGCCGTACAGGAAGTAGGAGGGATGATCTTGAGTCATTGGCATACACCCTGATATTTCTTATAAAAGGAAGGTTGCCATGGCAAGGCTATCAGGTGAACGACATCATTACTTAGTTAACTTTGATATTATCTTATCAGGTTTGGCTGACCCTATCCTTTCTTGTTTGATGGTGATGTTATAGGGTGATAACAAGAGTTTTCTAGTATGTAAGAAGAAAATGGCGACCTCTCCGGAACTGATGTGCTGCTTCTGCCCTGCTCCATTTAAACAGTTCCTTGAGGCTGTTACTAATATGAAGTTCGATGAGGAGCCAAATTATTCGAAGCTGATTGCTTTATTTGATAGTTTGATCGAACCATGCACATCATTGAGACCAATAAGGATAGATGGAGCTCTTAAGGTAGCATGAAAAATCTGTTTTTAGCAAGCTTAGTGTGCTGATATATAATATGGCATGTTGATTGCCATCTGTTGACTTTGGAACCAATACTTAATATGGATGATGGTGCCTTGGAGACTCTCACTTCAGTTTCATTAAGTACAAAAAGTTACAGTAACATTTTTGTTATGGATTTGCATCTTTAGTTTGCTATGTATTTATGTGTCTTTATTGTGTTACTTCACGCAGGTTGGGCAAAAGCGTGGTAGGTTGCTCATTAACTTGGAAGAGGATGAGCAACCAAAGAAGAAAGTACGACTGGGTAGTCCTGCCACTCAGTGGATTTCAGTGTACAATGCACGGCGCCCTATGAAACAGAGGTGACTGCTTTGAAATGCTCTCTCTTTTTACTGGTCCATTTGTAAAGACGTATTTTAATGCTGCCTCGTGCAATACACTTTAGGTTTGGTGTACGTTATAGATTTTCACATAGTATATTTGTGATTGTGCTGGTTTCTTAACTGCGTTCAGCATGGATAAACCGGCAAGTTTGATTCAATATTTTAATAATTGATTTCAAATTAGTTTAAAATGCTGGATTTAGCGACCCTGATTACTGAAGAATTAATTGCATTTTCTCTCTGACGACATGCAATTGTGTTCGACATGGATGTTTCAAATTTTATTGCATATCCTCTCTCTCTATAGTTGATTTTTGTGAATTGTCCTTGTAGATATCACTACAATGTTGCCGATACAAGACTCCGTCAACATGTAGAGAAGGGTAATGAAGATGGCTTGTATATTAGCTGCGTGGCTTCAGCATCAAATCTGTGGGCCTTGATCATGGATGCTGGAACAGGTTTTACTTCACAGGTGTATGAGCTTTCAACTGTTTTTCTTCATAAGGTAGATAATCTTACTATTTTGTATTACATTTCTATTCTTTTCTCTGTTCTAGGTGGTAGCATTTGCCTGTTGCCCATGCAATAATTTTTGTTTGGTTATCTGCAGGATTGGATCATGGAACAATGGGAAAAAAACTATTACATCAGTTCTATAGCTGGTGCATCTAATGGAAGTTCACTGGTGGTTATGTCTAAAGGTAAGCTCTTATCTTGTTGTTGTCTCATTTGTATCTCTTCATTTCACCGTTCGCCCCCCGTGTGTTTCCTTGTAAACAAATTCTCTGTGAAAATTGATGAGATTCAAGTTTTTGCTTTTAACTCGTCTATCCTTCAGGAACACCTTATACCCAACAATCATATAAAGTTAGTGAATCCTTTCCTTTCAAGTGGATCAATAAAAAGTGGAAAGAAGGATTCCATGTGACGTCTATGACAACTGCTGGCAGCCGCTGGGGTGTTGTGATGTCCAGAAATTCTGGGTATTCTGAACAGGTAACAACAGGATCTGTCCAACTTTTCCAGTAAGCTAACACATAAAATAGTGTTTAAGTTTCACTCAAAATACCAAACCCTATTTCGTGACGGTGCTAAAACTCTTTTGAACACTTTGTTATCATTAATTCGCGTTTTCAGACTAACCGCATTTTATTCTTCACATCCAACACAAAATGTAAACATTTTGAGGTAAAAAAAATGTAAGCATTATACAATCATCAAAATGCATTTTTAAATTATTATTATTTTCAGTTATCCTTTAGGGATGTGTAAACAGCTAAACATGTTGTATAAAATGTAAACATCACACAATCAACAAAGTGGGGGGTGGGGATGTGTATAAAATGAACTTTTACCCCCTCCTTCATAAGGGACTTATAGGAATAGCACAATATGTTGGAGGAATCAATTTGTCTATACCAATCATTTCCACCATACAATAAGCCAATACATGTTATTCGACATAATACTAATGGGTAATTGGTTTCTCAGGTTGTTGAGCTTGATTTTCTTTATCCAAGTGAAGGAATACACCGGCGGTGGGAAAGTGGGTATAGAATAACATCCATGGCTGCTACTGCCGATCAAGCAGCATTCATACTGAGCATCCCTAGACGTAAGATGATGGATGAGACCCAGGAGACTCTTCGTACATCTGCATTCCCAAGCACACATGTAAAGGTACTAACTTACTTAATAATTGGAGGTTTAGAATCTGTTTGCTCTCAAGTTGTACCTAAACATAATTAGGTCCTGGTCCAACTTTAATCATTGAGCTTGGCTTAGATGGGTATGAACTGATTGGTGAATATTATCCTTTTGGTTTGATTTACAGGAGAAGTGGTCCAAGAATCTCTACATTGCATCAATATGCTATGGCCGTACAGTTTGCTGAAGCTGTTGTATAATATGTACTTATTGAGAGGAGGTGGGCAGGGCAGGCTAAAATTTTGATTGAAATTGGGGAACCATGTTTCTAGGCTGTAAAAATATGGCATGTTATGCTTCTGTATAATGGAAAGACGACATTGAAGCAGAAGCTGCCACAGACATGATAGAAAGTTGAAGTGGTGCGATGGGGAAGGGAGGAACGAGGCCGGAAAGGAGGTTGTGTGCTTATTTAAAAAGCTAATAGTAGCTAAATGGAGTTCCCACTCAACGCTAATATTTCAAGTGTTTGCGAATGATATTATGATTTATTGGTTGTAGCATCTGCTCTCAATAATAAGCCTTACCACTTCTCTATTTAGATTCAACATTCACATAAAAATTTTCAAGCGCAATATCTATGCATTAGATGGCCCAAGTAACAGAAACTATTCGTATTTAGGTTAAAATATTCCGTACTACCGAGAAATATCTCATGAACTTTGTTACATCTTAAATTGAATGGAACAGTATCAGCTCATGCTAGGACGTATAGTATATGTGGAATTTAGAATTAAATTTGTAAGTAATCAAATACCAAAACAACATTTATAAAAGGCAGAAAAGATAAAAAAAAACCCTCTGATTCGACCCATCAGCAACATGAAACAAGGGAAGAAAAGATGAATGCGGCTGGAGAAAAGTTGGATTTTCTGCTGATGAACCTCAAGCAAGCAGGCAGATGGTCTACTCATTCTCAACTATGTCGATCTCATGATATTTTCACAAAAGTTGTAACTTGTAAGTTTTTGTTTTGAAGTTCAATCTCATTCAATCTAGAAGAAGATAAATAACTCAAAAGCTCAATGCTAGAACCAATTCTGCTTTGGTGTTGCTTAAAGTGATCAAGATGCTGAAACTCTCTTGGTTGATCATTAATGTGATGTCGTCCGAAAGTTATGGGTGATGCATATATTTGTGATTGTAGAGAATTAATAGGATCAATATATATATATATGCAGTTGAAGGCGTATCAATAAATAAGAAATGAATTACAATATTAGAATTATATATATCTTCCAGGATCAATCAAGTGATACACAATACAATGAATGCTAGTATATATATGGGGGAGGGGGGGCGGTGTTTGTCAAGAGTCAGAGGAGTAGCAGAAATACACACAAACAAAAGGATATACATACAGATTTAGATTGGGGAAACAGAAAAAGTGTCGGTGGGCATATGTGGCTGCACGAACTCGGATGTCTACCGACTGGCAGCAGCAGCAACACACTCTACTTGGAAGAAAAAAGAATCCGGGCAAAGCAATTTTGTAAAGAATGAATATTACTAGTAATTAATTGGAGGAGAGAGTAGAGACGGAGGATGATCTGGGAGAGTTGGAGTTGGAGTTGGGGTTGATCTTAAGCAGCACAGTGGGCAGGATGGCGTTCTTTCTCCTCTCCTGCTCTTTGATGAGTTCCCCTCCCAACATCTCCACTCTCTCCATGTTTGTGGACTCCACCACTTTCTTCCCTTTGAATAGCACCGACTCCACATTCTTCTCTCGCAGCATTCGCTCCGCGATCTCTCTCTTGTCTCCCCCGTTGTTCATCAATCCCTGAATTCGGACGTAGTTACTCCTCCTGGCGTCCTCGCCGAACGCCATTGCGACGGCTTGATCGACCATGTCGGCGGCGCCCTGCGCGGCAATGTTGCAGGTCTCCCCGCTGCCCAGCGACACCACCACCAAATCCTGGATGGCTGCGCAGAGCGGGAACTCGTGCTTGTTGTTGAGCACGTGCGTGATGGCGGCTGCCGTGGGGTTGCTCATCCCAACCCTGCCCCCCACCGCCACGATCCTGCCGCTACCGTCCACCGACTTGAGCTCGACGGCGGCGCCATCCGCGAGCGTGGCCTGGCAAACCCCGGCGATGGGGAAGTCGCAGGCGTCCATCTCCAAGGCGTCGGCGCGCGAGAAGAGGAAGGGGGCGGCGCTCCTGAGGTCGAAGCAGGGGATCAGCACCCCCTTCCTCAGCGTGTCCTTGAGCGTCAGATCACCGAACACCTTCTTCAGCACCTTGGAGGCGCTCTTCCGCCCGAACAGGCCTCGGCCCTTCCTCAAGGCGCGCTCGTTGCGGAGGAGGAACTCAAGGGACTGCTCGGCGCTCATGAGAGGGGACCCGTCTCTGCCGCGAGTGAAGAGGAGTGCCGCCAGGACTCCCCCGCCGCCCGACCCGGCCACCACGTCGAAGAACTCAGCAATGTGGGCGCTCGGGTTGCCGGATTTGCCTCTCAGAATGGATTCCAGATGGACGAGGGTGTTGGCGGCTAGGATACCGTCGCCGGCGTCCATGCTCAGAATTCTCACCTTTCCATTCTTCTTACTAATACTGCTATTATGTGGATCAGAATGAGAATTCACAGTGCTCGCCCCGAACAGGAACTTGTTCTCCAGAATGGAGAATATTTCGTTGGTCAGTTTGTCCTGGAGCATCGGATCATATGCTGCAGCCATACTTGATCTAAATATTAATTAATTAATAGAATAAGGGTGGTACTGGTGGAATTGAACAACAACAACAACAAGAAGAAGAGGAAAGAAAGGTGGAGGAGTGAGTGAATTGAATGAGAGGAGAGATTGGGGAAGTAGCTAATATATATATAAAACGTACGGGGATGCTGTTAGGCCTTTAATTAATTGATAATATAGGAAACCAGAGAGAAGGAGAAGGTCATGCGGTGATTGTAGATTTTTATCATATTTTATTCATCATAATGTTTTATTTTTATATTTTTAATTATAAGTTCTGTTACATTAGGTTAGAGGAACAAGGACCACCATTCATGCGAAATATTATCGCGCGGGTAAATATTTCAACATCTGAAAAAAGTACATTGACATGCCGTTATCAAATTAAACAAAATACAAAACCTCCCTCTCTCTCTTTTGAAATTTAAAAAATGAAAAAGTAGAAGTTGGTGGTGGTGGTGGCAAAACACTAGTTATTCCTTTATGCTTTAGCTTTAAGGGGAATAATAATCAATCAACTCTAATTAATTAAATGTGACGTGATCTAAGTGAGTAATCCCGACATTGATCACTGCTACTTAATAGTGAAGACAAGTATGTATGGTGTAAATAGTAATTAGGTTTGGGGTAAAAGTAAAAGTGGTCAATTGGAAAATCCAAGTAGGTCCTGATTCCCAAGATCGTGCATGGCCCGGCCGTACGTCCCCATGCGATGATGCCTCGCCTACCCTCTGCCGACTTTCTATTTTTATTTTTTACCGCCTCCCTTCTCCCCTTCCAACTTCAATTTTTTTCAATCACAACATCAACATGAATCCGGTGATCTTATATTCATGTAACATTTCAAATTTATAGAATCCATAAAACTTTAGATGCTGCTTTCCATTTTGTCACCACTGGAGGAGGTAATTCAAATTAAAGATGAATATGAATGATTTATGATCTCTCTCTCTCTTGCGTTGTACATAAACACAGCGTACGACTAATTGTACACATAGACGACGGCATGATTAAAGATGAGAAATTCTATAGAACAAATACACTTTTTCTTGAGTTACCACTCATTCACACCTCGGATTACTCAAAATTGTGACCTATTGATTGGAGGGAAAATATCTTACCAACTAAATTGCGCTGTAATTAACAAATGCATTTAATATATCCAACTTTCACGTACGTAATAATATTTGATTAAATTAAATGGAAATAATAAAGAGGATGGCAAACTTTTAATTAATTACGTGGACACATGTCATAAATGCTTTGACTGGATATTTTTCTAGTACGTACCCCAGGTCTGGGTGTGGATGGTATTATTCGTACATCTAGTGTAGGGGTCGGGACCCCCCGGGCACCTTCTTTAATTTTACTAGACCCACTTCTTTAAGTCATTTCTTATAATTTACACATGTCCATTTATACATATGGCCAATTCTCCAATCTCCACACATAAGCTTCATATTTATCATCATTTCTTTTCATTTCATATCATAATATAGTATCTAACTTAGTTATGGTTGTACCAAATAATTAATAATTACATTAATGATCATCAATAAATGTTACTAATATAGTATTAATCCATTTCCATCTAGAATGTGTTTTTTTATTTATTTTATTATATTGTAGTTTTCGTAATGAAGTTTTTTAATACTACTAGTTGAAAGAACGTGCTTTGCACGTATAACATATCATTTAACAAATTGATTATTTTGAAAAATAATATACTTGATGACTAAAAAAATCTTTAAAAGTTTTATTATTATTATTCATTATTAATTTGAACTAAATATTTACAAATATTATATATATGTAGTAAGTTTGTAAATAAAAGTAAAAAACAAAATCATTTTATATTATGTTATTAAATTATAATTCTTTAGTTAATCATGATCAATACTTGTCCTATCCTTATTATAGTGTATTCCTAAAAAAATATCTTTCTTGTACTTTTATAATTTAGATAAGAGAACTAACTAATTTAACATTATTGTGCAAGTTGGGATATTAAAGTTTAATGATCATAGAGTAAATAAAGTTTATCAAAGTCCTATTCAGAATGAGAATGTGCTGTGTCTTATGAAATGGTATTTTTTTTACAATAGGATATGAAATAAATTATCAATAGGAAAATAAATAAAATTTATTAAAGTCATATTTAAAAGCTACACCAATTAACTTGTCACCTTTGCAAGCACATAGTTCGTTTTTATAATTGTTAGGAAGTTGAATAGATGAAGAGTTTAGTGGCGTGTTAACGTTTTCTTTTATAAACAAAAGTGTTGCAGCCTTAGTCGGAGGTGAAGTATATATATTAATTAATAATTGTATTTCTAAGACTTCTGTAGTACTACATATTATAGATAATTATAATTTTTATGAGTAGGTAATTTGTAATTTAAATAATTGTCCTTAAAATTAAATATTTAACATGGATATATTAGGTAATTCATATATTTTGTTACCAAGCCTCTTTTATTTATTAGTATAGTATAGATGATTTATATATCGATCCTTTTTATTTTTTATTAAAGCATGCATAATATAAAAATCTTGAAAGGGAATAAGAATAAAGAGAGTTGCAGGAGTGCTTGGACCGGGGAGTTGCGCACACGAGGCCCCCCACCACCGCCATAGCGTAGCTTCAATTCATCGCATGCACTAATTTATAAGCTACATGATTTCATCAATACTCACTGTGTGTGTATGTGTGTGTTTTTAATTAGGATCATAAATCTAGCTTCTCTCTCTCCAGTCTACACACACTGACACATATATATATATATATATATAATTAATTCATAAATAATAATTATGTGGCAATATATATATATATAGTAAGAATTTCATCTCTGCCGCATGACATTTATAAGTGGCTGTGCTCTCTTTGCTTGTTGAAAAATAGTCTGTATCCATAACTTTTAATAGATGTATATAGAGAAGTAATGTTGTCAAAGTTGGAAGGAAATGTCAAACGCATAGATAAATATTTCTCATACAACCCACGTGCAAGAAATAAACTATATATATGATAGATTAAATTTACACCTTTTAGCATAAATACATATATTAGTAGAAGGTAAGAGTTATAATAATTGATTAAGTTTGTGAATGAATTTGGCGAGGGATAACGACAAAATAAATGTGGAGCATGGTCCAATTAATTAATATACATATATATATACGATATATAGAGGGAACGGATGGATCACCGACGAAAATTATTTGATTATTATATAGAAATTCCACCCAATTAATTTGAAGCCAACAACATGATGCATGCATTCTAATAGAGATTTAAAATAAAAGGCAGCGGCAAATGGAAAATCAAAAGGAAGGATATTTGTGTTGGGCTATGTAGGGACATGAACAGTTAATTGAATAAATTATAGGCAGTAGGTGGATGTTCATATTACGAATTCAATTCCCCCATGGCCCAAAACAATACAATTAATTAATGCACTCCACCTACTCTAAATGAAATTCCTAATCATGGCCTTCCGCTTTTAACTAGTATTAATCATCTTATTGTTTTACTATACCCATTCTGTCTGATGGTGTGGCTTTAAAGATAGGACAGAATAATCTCACACCATCTCTTTGATTATATATTATTAATACAGACTAAATATATAATCTAATATCCTACTCCTCATATTTAACTTGTAGTTTGGCTAGGTTTATTAAACTCTCCATATACCAAACGTTAATTATTTGTGTCGGGAGAGGAGGACCCATCCTTCCTCGTCATTAAATGGCCATTGCTGATTTACTGTTACATCTATATTTAGGTTTAGGTTCATCAAATTCTGGTTTGCATACAGCAATAATTTCTCTACGTATATTTATGAACTTTTGATTTTATCTTATTTTGTTATAGATTAAGATTTTGGCTTAAGTATTGTTGAGCTAAGAATTTGACGGGGTATAATTAAAATGTTTGGCACCAGCAATGGATGGTCGATATCGTGTTATTAATAATCATGACGTGTATTGCAATTAGAGGTTTGTTATTTTAAACCGAAATCATGACCAATAGCAAAATGAATTTAATAAGACAAATCAAGAAGATTCAGATCGTGAAATGCCTTATTTTTGCCTTTGATTTCATTAGTTTGTAAATGCAAATTCATAAAATCAACGGAAAAACATGACATTTCCCAAGTTAGATCTGCTTGACTCGTAAACATTGACGGGGGGAGGTGGGCTGCGCGCCCACGCCGCCCAAGATTTTTAAATTCTTTTTACTATTCCGTATTATATATGGAACATATCTATAATTATAATGTTTTTTTTAAATATTATACAAGATGGGTATTATGAATTCCAATAAGTTCAATCTAACTTCAAATGATTGTTACTTATTTTCTTTTCTTATTCTTTTTATTATAACTGTTAGAATTTTAAAAATTAAAAATATCAATATTATTTTTTCTACCTTTTTAAGTTTATATATTTCTTTTTCATCCTATGGTTGCATTTAAATTGAAATTCATTATGAATTCATAGTTCTTCCATATTTGTTAGTTTAAAGTCTTAAACTAGAATATTTTTCTTTGTTGCATCTTATATAAGAAAATATATCTCATGTTGTACATGTGATCATGTTTGTTTTTATTAACATTGTGTGGTTCAGACAATAGTATAATATTATCAAAATTATTATTATTTCCAAAGTTTATTTTTAATATTACATTTATTACATTCCAAATTTAAATTAATTAGGCCCCCAACAAAATTTCCTGCCTTCGTTTCTGCTTTTGAAATAACATGTTTTTTTTCTTTTTTTTAAATTTTACGAGTTCACATTTGTTAATTCCCGAATTACTTATTTTATAGCTAAAATCATACGAGGAGCTATGTTTTATTAATTTTATTTTATTAACTCATTTTCTCTTCTTCTACTAGAATTTGCACCTGTGCGATGCACGGAAATATTTGTAGATTAGTTTTTTGTATAAAATTATAATAGAAAAATTAAATTATAATGAAAAATATAATTTCTTTAAAAAAATCATTAACATCTCATAATTCATTAATTAAAAAGACAAATCAAGGAGTACAATTCATTATGCTTTTTTTATTCTTAATATTTTTTTTATAATTTTATTTTGATAATTTTTGTATAGTTTGACAATAATATTTTAAAGCATTACAATGTTATTTTATAATCAAATGTGAAAATTCAATCACAAAAAATATTTATTCCATTCCCTTATAGTATATCTTTCTATTTTATCTTTTTAGTACGTCCCTTATAGTTGAATTTAATTATTAGCTAGTTAAATAATTGATCACCCGTACAAATTATGGATTCTTAGTAATATATAATAGACTAAAAGTGAAATGATATATGTAACTAAAGGCATTTTTAATTATTTAGGTGTGGAAGTATTTCTCTTAATATAATAAATCAATTTAAAAACCAACTTTCAAATTAAAATGATAATAACTTTCTCACTTGACATTAATTTACTATATATCATATATCAAAAACAATTATTTAATTTTCAATTTAATATGTACATTAAATTCTTTTTTATTAATCAAATTATTCTAATTTTTAAATAGAGAAAGAAATTAAAGAAGAAGAAAAAAAACTGAAAATTAGCTCTCCTCTCTCCATACCATACATACAAAGAAACTGTATATAGTATATTTTTATTTTATATCTGCAATGAAATTATTTGATTTGTTTAATAAAGAAAAGAAAGAGGAAAAGATAAAAATTGAAGAGTAAAATTAACTGGCGCATAATGCGCCCAATAGAACGTGTGAAACAGTTTTGGATATCTAATTTCATAATTTATTTTCAAATTATGTAGAACCTTAATCTTCAACATTATTGCAAAATTGCCCCTAAAATTGACTTCCTTTAAACGATAATAATTTTTTATTTTTTATTAATATTATATATATTATAATCAAATTAAAGCTTTTCTCATGACCGTTAATTTATATGCATATTATATAATTTATTATTAACTATATTGGATGATTTTTGAAAAAAAAGAGATAAAGATTAGGGAATAAATAAATAAAAAATTGAAAAAATAAACTATAGCATTCTCTTTGCTACACGAGATTATTACGAAAGAAGAAGAAAAACTGCCGTTTTTCTCACTCTACTACACGCACAAAATAAATGGAACAAAAGAAACTACCATTTCTTGATATATTTTTGCCTTTAATTTTAACTAGAATTTGCCGATTCGTGCGATGCACGATAATTATTATAAATAAATAAATAAATAAATAAAATTATAATTAAAATTAGATGAAAAGATATATGAATATGAAACGTAGAATATAAAATAGGGTTAATAT
>JAYJMF010000056.1:2464005-2478549 GCA_036873715.1 Salvia sclarea
TTATAAATAAAAAATAATAATAAGGATATTTTTGGTACACTATCAATAGTTTAGATCTTTTATTGATATTATTGAAAATTCAGGATATTTTTGGTACAAACCACGTAGTTTATGATTTAACTTGATATTTGCCCTTAACATATATTAATATTAGTTTACAATACCAGTCGAATTTCGACGGTCAATAAATTAGTGTATAGATTATTTGAAAATGAACAAATATATCAGAATGAAATACTATGTAGCATGCACAATCCTTTCCCGCCCACTGGTTTTTTAAAAAAGTTTTGGTATAATATTGGCCCTTCTTTTCCCCATTCGAACAGTCTCTCTCTCTACTCACACTGTCACACACACTGACTCTGAGCGAGGGAAATGGGAAGAGGTAAAAAGCGAACGAAGGCAACATCCTCGCCGCCGCAACCTACTTCCTCGCCACCCAAGAAGCCGAAGAGATCGACGCCGGACGACCTCGAACTCGGTTTCATCAGTGCTCCAATCCCCTCGGACGAAGCCAAAACGAGATGGCCTCATAGATATCAAGCTAAGGTTCACCTCAGCTGTTTAATTAACTCAATCGAACCCAACCTCTATTTCTCGCGCTTCACTTTCGCTATTCTTCTATTTAAGTGAATATGCTCATTGCTGTTTCCTTTTCTTTTTCTTTTCGGAATTTTACAGAGTAAGACCACCAATGTTACTGTTACTTTGTTAGATGGCTCGATAGAGTAAGTGCAATTGACTATATGACCAGTTCTGCGCCATTATTTTCGAGGTCTCCGTTTTTCATCGCTGGGCATGTTTTCTGTTGCAATCTTTCGATAGGGAGAAGGAGCTTTTCCAAGCTAGATCTCACTATTCAAGAGCTGCTGTTGATGGGGTCGTGTTTGAACTCTTTGACGATGCTTTCATTCAGGTTTTTTTCTTCTTCTATTACTGGGCTCTGTTACCTCTGTAGCTATTAATGTATATATTTATTTGTTCTTAAGTCGAGAACCTACTATAGTTTAGGACTGGAAAAGAATTAAATTTTGATTTTATACTATTCACTCATATATATAGTTGATGTTATCTCAATTACATACTTCCAGGCTGGAAAAGGTGAACCAGATTTTATTGCAAAGATTGTGGAAATGTTTGAAACTACAAGTGGGGAGATGTATATTTGCACCCAATGGTTTTATCGAGCCAAAGATACGGTGAGACAACTTTTGTATAATAGACTGAGCCAATGTTTGGCTAAGCTTATTTTAAATAGCCTATAAGCTATTAAGCTTCAACAACTTATAAGCCCTTTCAAGAGTTTAAAACCATAATGCTCTAAGAGTTTATAAGTTGTGAAAGTGTTTGGACACTGAACATATAAGCTAGAAAGAAAATTATGAGAAGGGAGGCACTTGCATTAGGTCGACCTTAGGTAAGGTCTTGGGTGGAGACTTCCACCAATACACTCAATTGGGTGTGGGAACCACCGGATCTCACATAAGGTCTCAAGTTTTTGTGTTGTGAAAATTATAGTCAAAGTGAAAAATATAATTGAAAAGGTATATATTGGAAATACTAAACCATAATAAGGTCATTTGGGTTAATTGATTGTTGTTCATATAATTATGAAAAATAAGTTGGGCTTGAGAGTTTATTTTCGAAGTTTATAAACTGGTTAGAACTTATTTTGCCAAATATTTTGCATCTACCTTATGACCTTTTAAACAGTTTATAAGTTGTTTTAAGAAACTTATAATTTCAGCCAAACATCTATAAGTTAAACTGCTCATTTTATATGGTGAAACAATTTTGGTTTCGATGATTTCAGGTCATAAAAGATCAAGATTATCTCATCGGTAGTGAAAAACGAGTTTTTTACTCGGAAATAAAGGATGACAATCCGCTAAGTTGTATCAGTGGCAAAGCTAAAATTATTCAACTTGCACCAAATGTAAGGAACATAACAAATTTGTCCTTTTTGAAATTACCCTTTTTCCCACTTCATTCTTATTTGAGCAGCAATTTTTGAGCAGATGGATGCTGCCGCAAGAGAAAAAGCCATGGCCTCCTGTGATCTTTACATTGATATGATGTATACTTTTCCACCTGCATTCTCAAGTTTAAGCACAGGTGAGAATGAGTTTTACTTTTTTCTACCCTTTTTTATTTTGTTGTTAATGTGATCTTTTTGCTTTTAAAATGCAGACGTAAATAACTCATCATTAACCACGGAAATGAAAACTCCTGGTGTTAAAAAATCTCTAGAAGATTCTCAGCAGTCAGAAATAACTTTATTGGATTTATACTGCGGTTGTGGTGCAATGTCTACTGGACTTGGTATTGGTGCATGTTTGCTCGGAGAGAAAGTTGTCACGGTAAGGAAAATTCACGACAAGTAGCAAGTCCCAAGTTTTTTTTTGTTTTTGATATTTTATCATTGTTTTTGCTTGAGGCTTTCCTTTCATGACAAGCAGAAGTGGGCTGTTGATTTCAACTCCTATGCGTGCGAGAGTTTGAAATATAACCATCCTAATACAGAGGTAGTTTGTCACTTTTTGTAGAGTTGTTAAAAATATTAATATTATGGCAATGTAAAACAAATGTTAGTGCAACTTTCAGGTACTAAATGAAGATGCAGAGAATTTTTTTGCTCTACTAAAAGAGTGGGAAAACCTTTGTAAAAAGTTCAATGTGGTGGGACTGAAAGATGTTGAACTAGAGCCTCAAAAGTCAGACAGTGATGAGTCTGAAGTAGATGATGGAGTGGTGGTTGCATCTGAAGAGTATGAAGTGCAGAAATTTGTTGGCATTTGCTATGGGGATCCAAATGCTCGTAAAAAGATTGGTCTATATTTTAAGGTACTTTAGTTATTTGTATTAACTAGCATATGACCCGTTTAGAAGCTTTTGTGTGTAAAACCATATGACACTTGCTATTACACATCGAAATGATATTAACTACAACACATGCAAAAACGTTCTCTTCAAATTACAAAAGAGTATGATTATAGAAATAGTCCCCCCTACTCATTATTTTCCAACTAAAGCAAAATCTTGTTTTCAAACTTTTAGGTACGTTGGAAAGGTTATGGCCGTGGTGATGACACTTGGGAGCCTATTGATGGCCTGAGGTATAGAACTCTTATATTTTCTTTATTACCCGATCATTCGCTTCTGTTGAATAAAATCTTCAAATTTTTTACCATCCTTTCTCATATTTTGTTATTTTGTGTAAAAGTAACTGTGAAGAAAGAATTAAGGAGTTCGTCTTAAGGGGTTTTAGATCGAAACTGTTACCTCTTCCAGTAAGTTTTCCCCCTTCCCATGCATTAATCTTATTTCTTTCATTTATGTTTAACTATAAATTTGTTCCTTTAATGTAACTTATTTTGTAATAATGCTTTGTCAGGGTGATGTCGACTTTATATGTGGTGGTCCGCCATGTCAAGGAATTAGTGGCTTCAACCGGTTTAGAGACGCTCTTGCTCCCTTGAAGGACAAAAAAAATCACCAACTTATTGTCTACATGAACATTGTGGAGTTTTTAAAACCAAGATATGTTTTGATGGAGAATGTAACAGATATTTTGAAATTTGCAAAGGGACAACTGACTAGTTATGCTGTTGGGCGACTAGTTTCAATGAACTACCAAGCTAGATTAGGTATAATGGCTGCCGGTGCATATGGAGTTCCACAATGCCGAATGCGGTTTTTCCTCTGGGGAGCTGGGCCAACTGAGGTAAGTTTATTACTTTTGATGAGCTAGTTAATACTGATTATGATGCTGTCAGTAGTAAGTTATTTGATATTTCAGGTTTTACCTCAATTTCCTCTACCTACACATGAAGTGTTGAAGAAAGGAGTTGTCATAAATGAATATAAGGTGTGGCTTGTATTGAATCTGCTCTAAACATTGTCATTTGTACTGTTTCAAAACACCAATTTCCCTTTTGATTGATCTAGGAACTTATAATTGGAAATGGAGATGAGCCTCGCCAGTTGCATAAGACTGCTTTACTAGGGGATGCCATTTCTGATTTGCCCGAGGTACAACACCAAAAATTGTGAACCACATTTTCTTCTTACTCTTGTGTTCCGAATTTTTATGACAATGCTTAATTTCTCTCATGCCTATGCCTCTTTAGTTGACAAATTATGCAGATCAGGATGAAATGCCTTATGGTAATGCTCCAAGCACTAAATTTCAAAAACTCATTCGATTGAGCAGACGAGGTGAGTATAGTTATTTTTAGTGACCTGAACTCAATCATGTACTACTGACCCATTGAGTAGTTTACTTAACATTAGTAAGGAATGAAGGTGGGAATGGAATGAATGATACCGATACCATGTATTTGGCTGATCCGTATTCTGTGTTTTGTCATTTCTGTGCAGATATATTCGGTAATTCTGATGCTAAAAGGAAAGATTCCCATAAGTCCATATTGTATGATCATCGTCCTTTTCAATTGAATCCAGATGATTATGAAAGAGTCTGCCATATTCCCAAGTTCAAGGTTGGACTTATTTTTCTTGTTTGTAAATGTTAACTGCCACTAGAATTGATTTTTCCATTGGAACTTCCTTGTTGCTTCTGTGCAACCTTTTGCTGCAAAACAGTTCTGACGGTTGCATGTCCACAGGGAGCTAACTTTAGAAACTTGCCCGGTGTACTGGTTGGACCAGATAGAGTTGTAAAACTAGATGAATCTGTCAAGAGAGCTTTGTGCAAGTCGGGCAAGAATCTGGTATTCATCATTGCAAAACTATCTCATCCTCTTGAAGCTCACTCTATGTTTAACTAACTCATGTTATCTATAAACAGGTACCTGATTATGCTTTAAAGTTCGAAGATGGAAAATCTTGCAAGTAAGATTTTGTGTTTTACAGTCAGTGTCTACTGCCATTCTGCAGTATCTAACTCTAAAGCTTTCCATAGGCCTTTTGGTCGACTAGGGATGGATGATATTGTGGCCACTGTAGTTACAAGGCCTGAACCTCATAACCAGGTTTGGACTGTGTTAATTAGTCAACACTAAGGAATGTGTTCAATAATATTAACTACTTGAAATTTATTTCTTTTTTGCTTGATAGGTTCTCTTGCATCCAAATCAAGATAGAGTGCTCTCTGTCCGTGAAAACGCAAGGTTACAAGGATTTCCAGATTGCTATAAGCTTTTTGGACCAGTAAGAGAGAGGTAGAGATACAAGTGTAATGTGTTACAAGTGTAGTTTGCTAGGTTTCATGTACATAACTTATGTTCTATCTCATTGGTTTCAGGTACATACAAATTGGAAATGCTGTTTCGTTTTCTGTTTCAATACCTCTAGGCTATTGCTTGGCTAAAGCACTGCAAGGTGCCCAATCCACAACACCATTGAGCCTTCCATTTAAGTTCCCTGACTGCCTCGAACAGTTGAAGTCTCTACGACAAGAACCGGAAGAGCTTGTTTCACAGTGATCTAATTTGTAATCGATTCTTTTGTAGACTTTGATATTAGAAGAGCTTGTTACCCGACCTATTTATCTGATTTTATTGACAGTTGTATGAGCTCAGAAGAGATAAACTATTGATTTGAATGATAAACTATTGATTTGCATCTGTAAACTTTCTATTGCTCTGTTCACTTTCTTTCTCAAACTGTATAAACTATAAAATCTGAATGCATATATGCAACGTACAAAGTTTCTTTCTCAGTCATTCAATTAACAGTTTATAAATTTCAGGTAAAGATTGAATTGATCTAAGCAACAAACTAATAATTGTTATAACTGCCATTTTCATCCTAAATCTGGTTATAAGGATTCTGCAAATCACATTGTTAATTTTAAACTTATTTAGAGATCTCACAGAATTATATTTGCCACAATTAATATGATCAGAGTCAAGTATTACGATCAAAGCAATTTGGTGCAATAATTCAAGAAAAGTGAGGAAATCAGTAAAAAAGTAGGGATGATATAATCCACACTTTGGCTTCACTCCGAATTTATACAATAGGATGAGAAAAGTTGCACCTTCATTATTAACTCCTAATCTTACGTGTCCCATCAAGAAAACCCTCAGCTCCATGCAGATTTCATAGAATCTTAAATCATTCACTAAAGAAAAGTATTTTTTATGCAACTTTTTGCTTTACTGCTTTCAAATCTGTGGGGTGAAAAAAATAAATAAAACAGGGTTAGGAAAAAAGTAATCCTGCATACATATTATTGTAACCCTTCACCAGAAAATTACACATTGCATCACATTAGGCATTAGCTATGAAGAAACAAAAAACTTGCTATAAAAACCCTTTCTTCCTCCACCGCTCAACCACCTCGCGCTCTTCAAATATTGTTTTTTTTTTTCATTTCTTCATCCTCCCCAAAAAAGAAAAAAAGATATGATGGCGAAGAAACGCAAAGATGGCGTTGAGATTGATGCAGTGGTGGAGAGAAATGAGGTGATGGAGCTAACAAGAGTGGCAAAGTCATGGGATTTCACATGCTCATTCTGCTTCAAGAAATTCCCTTCTGCTCAGGCCATGGGAGGCCACCAAAACGCCCACCGCAGCCAGCGAATGGAGGAGAAGAGGCTCTTTGTGAGGGATCCCATCACCTACCGGAAGCGAGCTTTTCTACGCGCCATCAAGGCCGGCGGATCCAAGAAAATGGCGGAAAATGAGACAGCTGTGGGTGCTCAATTTGATGCAGGTTGTGATTGTTTTTTCCAGCCTTCGAGCTGTGAAGATTCTTCAGCGGATAACAGTAATGGTGATGAAAATGTGGTGATGATCAAGGAGCTTACCGTTGCTGATCATGAAGAGGATCACAACTTGGATTTAACTCTCAAGCTGTAGAAAGGGACTTAGGCTTGTTAATCTTAGCATCTCATCAATAAAACTCTAGCGATCGATGTGCAGATACATTATGAAAGATTTATATTTTAAGTTGATAGAATATAAAATTAATATTTCATTTTCCTATACCAGATTTGTATCTCTAAACTGCAAAATATTTTAGCATTATTAATTATTGGAAATATTTTTTGAAATGATGAACTATTGATTTTGTATCAATACCATTTTTTCAACTCCGGAAAATTGATCTGGCTTGTCTGATATCACTGCAATACAAGAAACATTTGAATGATAATCACACTTATTAGTCATATATCTGGTAAACCTTACAGATTAATTACAATCAAACGAGCCAGTCAATTTTTCAAAAATGAATAAAAAACAATTGATACAAAAACAAAATTAATTAATATTTTAGGGTTTATTATACTATTATTAATCCTTCTTTCTTTTTCTTAATCAAATTAATCAGACTTTCTTTAAACAATAACGGTCTTTCTGTCATTTACTCAGCAATATCTATTCTGTTTGGAAATTTGTGAGGGTCAATTGTGGAACTGTATTGAAAAGTCATTAAAAAAAATGTTGATTTTTAAGAGTCAATCGAATTAAATCTCAATTGTTTAATGGAGATTCACGTAACTTCATAGTCTTCATTACATCCATCAAGCTTAACTTTTTAAAAATGAATTAGGAGTATTATTTATGTTCTTTTGTAGTAATAGACAAATCATATAGGAGAGCAGAATATATTTTAATTAAAATTCGTAATTTTGTTTAACCTCTCAAAATCGATGAAATAGGTGATCCAAAACCAAAACCCCTAAACCCCCCAATTTCGCAATCCCCAATTCACCACCTTCTTCTCTTTCATCATTAGCGCCGAAGCTGCGCGCTGACAGCTTGAACCAGCACTTCTGCCACATTTCTATGCGAAGCCGGAGCGACTCTCTCACACACACACATACATCAACTCACAGTTGATCTGCAGGTCCAAGCATACTCGAATTCCTAATCCTCCGGGTAATCTCTCGCTCGCTCTCTTTTTTAATTTTCCTATTTTACTGTGACATCGGTTTAGATTGAGTTGTGAACTTTTCGGACTCACTTGTCCGAAAAATGTTGGTAAAAGTCGCAGAATCAGGATTTTGAATTTCCAATTTATTTTCGTGGTTTAATTCGTGTTTTCTAGAAATTTACGGCTGGTTCTGCTGTAACAGTACTGATGGTAGCCTGCTTTATAAAATGCATTGGTGTCGATGTCTCCTCCATATTAAGTTACGTTGCTAGTGAATCAGATATGTGGGACAAATGAAAACTTTTAAGGATATTGAGGTTCAGAAGCTCATAGACTAGGATTCTTACAGTTTCTGTCACTTCCTTAAAATCAGTATTGAAGAAAGGTTAGTTAAACTCGTCTGTTTTGACTCACAACTCTAATGAATGTTTTAGCCACTCAAGCAGTTGTAGCTGCTGTTGCTTCAGCATCACAATTTTTTTTACGGATAATCCTCAATCCATTGCTTAAATACATTTTAGTAAATCCCGAGTCCTCAGAATTGAAGACATGCTCTATCTGATAGGTTCGATCTGCTTGGTCCTATTTGTTTGTCTGCTTGGTCCTAGTAACCTATGTTAATGTTATATGATGAATTTAATATCACACTTTATAAAATGAATGAATGTGCAAGTATATCTCAATGTTTTGATTACTTTAAACTATAATGCTTACTTATACCAATATAACATTATACAACAATTACCTTAAAAGCCGCATCAGATTGCTACCTTGTGCATTTACTTGGATGTTCTTGTCAATTAGATTTGAAAGTAATACAAAAACTGCATAAACCGCAGATGATTGCCCCTATATGCGACTCTTAAGTAGCTTTTTTTATCCATCCATCCAGTTCAAGAGGGCACAGTTTTGTGCCCACCTAATCCTTTAGATGCTTTTCTGTGTGTGAGCTGTGAACTCCTGAGATATTGATGGATTGTCACCCAGTATGTCTTTTGGAACCTTTTACTAATTTGGTTTTATCTTTTTCCAGTGTGTTTGATATGTTTTCTCTTTGATTATTACATGTATTTCTTTCACGTCTTTGTTTCATGGTTAAGGAAAACCATCATAGCTTGCCTTTCCTTTTTTTTGGTTTCTCCTTCCAAGTGACTAGTTTGTTGCACTTCGAGTACAGATACATATCTTGCAGCTGAAAGGCCATTGGTGATACCCACATAATTGTTATACCAATCCACAAACCATGAAACTAGCTATTCTATATCGGCTTGCATGTCGCCACCCAGTTATGTGTCGAAAAACCAAACTTTTGCAGTACCGCTGTTTTCAACCTGACTTTGTTCCGAGAGATCCCAAATCCAAGCCCATAAAATACAAATACCCTACTGTCTATGAGCCATATGGACCAAGACCACCACCTTCAGACAAAATTGTTCAGCTTGCTGAAAAAATTGCGGCCCTGCCTCTCGAAGAGAGAGTGAAAATAGGTCCGACTCTGCATCTGAAGGTAAGCCATCCCAAGTTGGTACCACTTGAAGGTGAAGGAATGGATGGGGGCAGCCAGGTCGGGGCACGTGGAGGATCATCCAAGGCCGAAGAGAAGAAGGCAGAGAAAACCACATTTGATATCAAGTTAGAGAAATTTGATGCAGGCGCAAAACTGAAAGTGATAAAAGAGATCCGTTCCTTCACAGATCTAGGACTGAAGGAAGCTAAAGATTTGGTGGAAAAAGCACCCGTGATACTCAAGCAGCAGGTGACAAAGGATGAGGCAAATAGCATTATAGAGAAGATCAAAGCGGTTGGTGGAGTTGCTGTGATGGAGTAGTGCTCTCTGTATTATCTATTCAAGTTGAGGATTATTTTTGTCTCACAACTCTCTTCATCTTCCTTAGAGATGATGAAATAATTTGTTTCGACTCTATATCAAACAGTTCATCATAGTTGGCTCTTCTCTGGAGATGTGATCAGATATCTACTTATTTTGAGTTCAGTATTTCTGTTACAAATCCGAATTACCCATTCTTACACATATGTTTCTCTATTCACTACTAGAATATCATGTAAGTTCATTATAACCGCTGGTAATGAGGAAGACGATGTGGATTACTAGAATATCAAAAATAAGGCAATATGAACTTAAAAGCTCATTGCTTGTTTCTGAGAAACGACATTTCTAAATTAACAAATTCAGAAACTTAAAAGCAAATTCACTACAAAATTAACAAATTGCGCGAGCATACGATGGACAACTGATTGAAACAATAACTTTTTACAAACCAAATACAACAAACACCAAATGAACTGATGCTACATATTGTACATCACAAGTTAGCATTAGAAACTGTTACAGCCTTTTTACAATCATCATTCAAGAAAAGAACACAACAAGCCAGGCAAACAAAAACTCCTCTCCAACTACCACTTACAAAGAGGCTAACTACCGAAACCTTTTCGTTCCAACTGAATGTCACAAGTCATCAATCTTCAGGCTCTCTTTCGATGATTCATCATTGTCGGATCCTTGAGATTTCTTGAGTTTGGCAACAAGTATCCACATATTTGCAAGTTCGTTCTCTAGGTAGGCTTCTCTCTGTTTGGATTCTTCAACTTTCCTCTGCAATTCAACTTCGTGTTGATCTTTCTCTGCAAGTACAGCTTCCAACGAATGCTCTCTTTCACGACTAACGGCCAATTCTCTCTTCATCTCCGAGGCTAAGACAGCTGGATCAGGCTTTTTGGTATAAACATCTTTCCGTCCGTTCCTACTGGGAACGGGAGTACGTCGTTGAGCTGGCACCTTCTTTTGTGCTTCCAGCTCGGCAGCTAACCTTCCGTTGTGGTTCATTAGCTTCGCAACTTCTTCAGAAAGCGCCTTCAACTCTACAGCTGCAGCTGATGCTAATCCCTTTGCATATGAACTCTCCTCGGCAAGTTTCTGGTTGCGTTGCTCTAGATCCTCCTTTGACTCGGTCAATTCAGCTAACTTATTTTGTAGTTCTTCAATCTTACTTTCCTAAGAGGTGTTAAAAAAATGCATAAGTATGAAGTGTCTTCTACTATATGCAAATCCCTCTTTTCACTCTGCTTATATTCTTCTATAGTTTTTCAATCTCAGTTTTCTAGGAGGTGTATAAATAGTAAATGCATAGTTTCGGCCAACCCATAATTTTCACAAACTAGCAGATTTCAGAGAATGGGAAAGAAGATTGGAACCTGAGCTTGCAGAACCAACATCTCATTTGAATTTTTCAGGTCTGAATTCTCTCTACCAATTTGAAATCCCATATGCAGGTTCTCACTTTCAGAAAAGCCTTGCGGACTGGTCAATGGGATTAAGTTTCTCTGTTCAACATCAGATAGCTGTTGTCTCAATAAGACAATTGTCTCCTTCAACTCCTCACACTCAGCAATCTGATTAAAATTAAATAGAAAGAAAAATATCACTTAATGTTCAATCAAATGAAAAAAGCCTGTCCTGTAATATGATTGGACCAGTGTAGCACCTTTTGGTTCAGCTGGTCCTGGATTATCCGATTGTCTGCAGTTTTGACCTGGAAACAAATAAGTTGATGCACAGAAATTTTTGTGAAAATATCATAAAATGATTATTTAATTGTTCTAACATAGGGCGTTTGGTTTCCTTGATTAGCCTTGATTGATAAAATAGTCAAGGCTAATCAAGTGTTTGGTTTGCATGATTGGGCCCGTGATAGATTATTTAGCCCGCATGTTATCATCCATTTGCTTGATTATGTAATCAAACCAAATTTGGGCTGATTATTAATCAAACCTTCAATCCATAATGGAAATTTACAAAAATAAAAAAATTATTAAATTTATTTTAGTCATAATCAAGTACGAGGAAATGAATTGAAAGGACAATTTTGGTATTTTGCATTATCTTGGTCATAATCACATCATTTATCAAACCTTGTAATTAAGCAATCCAAACACATGATTAATAATCCAAATAATGCAATCATCATTTAACTTATCAATCTAAATTATCTAATCTATCCTATCAAGGAAACCAAATGCCCCCTAAACGGATAATTCATATTCCCTCAAACTCACGAGAGTTAGCTCCTTTCTTTTGGGCACGAAATTTTAGCTGAGTTGAAAAGTAGTGTAAAGTGATCATAAGAACACTGTGTAAATAATAAAGGTGCTGGAAAAGAAAACGGGACAACTCTCGTGAGTGGGGATAAAGGCAGTATTTTTTATACATTGCCAAATGAGTAGTTGGCAGCTCGTCTACTATGTGTACTTGTCTGAATTTACATATATATATCTATGAGTTCTTCACAAGCTTGTCAAACAAAATTAGAAAGAGGCATTAACAAAGTTGGAGAGAATGGTTGGAGAAGTAGCAAAAAAGGATCTATACGATGCTGCAGCGCAGGGAGAATTAAAAAGATTCAACGATTTGCTTCTAGCAGATCGATATACTCTCGATGAACTTTCATTTGCATGTTCGAGAAATCTTCTACACATAGCAGCACTGTATGGCCAAGAGGCCATCGTTGAAGTGGTGTTGAACGTCAATCCACAGCTAGCCCGACACTTGGACTCCCAGAAGTCGTCGCCTCTTCACATTGCAGCTGCACAAGTGAATGTCCCAATAGTCCAAAGATTGCTACGAGTAGCCCCAGAGATGTGCTGGCTGCGCGACTGCTTTGGCATGAACCCGGTTCACATTGCAGCCATGAACGGGAAACAAAACATCTTGGAAGTGCTCATTGATGAAAATCCTTTTCCTGCCGCGGAGAAGTTGGATCGTGGACAGACGGTGTTGCATTTGTGTTTGGAACATCGTCAATTGGAAGTTTTCAAGTATTTGGTGGAGAACTTGAGGGAGCTTGTGGATGTAGAGGATGATGATGGGGAGATGGTGCTGCATTGGGCGGTTCGCTTCAAGCAACTTCAGGTATAGGCCAATATTCTTATGTATATTTTACTCTCTTCGTCCATAAAATTCGTTTACTTATTTCTTCTTTGGACTGCCCACGAAAAATATTAACTTTTCCTCACGAAAATGGACCCCAGCGTAACCCTTACATATTGGAGGTCTGCTTCTCCATTAACTTTAATTGTATTTAATACAATTTATTAACACATAATTCTCCTAAAATCTGGTGGATGGAAGGAGTATCAATATTTTAGTAAGTAAAATGGTTATTTAACTTTTGCCTCTAAAATAATGGTGATGGAGATATCAATAGATATAGGTTGATTTATTTAATTATGTAATTTACTTACTTTCCAAGTAAATTAGTACTTTGATGGGCTTAGGCATTTTGATGTTAAGACTTATAAATAGGACTTATCTTTATATATTTTGGGAGTTGGATTTTAATTAAAGTTAAAATTTATTTTCGTTCTTGTGTGTTCTTCCAGTATTCGTATAGAATCAATAGATTTCATTCTATCTACGTATTCCGGCATAACTTATTATCAAAGGATCGAGTTCGTACTTTTATTGTTCTTGTTATATTCATGCTTCTCCCTGCATCAAATGGTCTCAGGCCGTAGAATGCTTGCTGGGAAACTACCTAACATACGATCTGCCAACGAATTCAAAGGGGAAAACAGTGCAACAAATCTCTAAAGATCAGAGCGCCCCCGATGCAACTTCTGCAGCAATCGACAACATCCTCTCACGAAGGATAAGTCATTCAGGCAAACGCACCGGTTTTCTCGGGAAAATGAGCGACATCACAATGGTGGTGGTGGTTCTGATAGCCACCATGGCGTTCCAGGCCGCCGTCAGCCCACCAGGCGGCGTCTGGCAAGACAACGACTCATCGCCACCACACAAAGTCGGGGAAGCCGTGATGGCGTTCACTCGGCCCAAAATATACAAGGACTTCAAACAAGCCAATGTAGCAGCTTTCGTTTCCTCCGTCATCACAATCGTCCTGCTCACCACCGGGCTGCCATCCAGCAACATCATTTTCACGATGATGTGTTTGTTTACGATGTGGGTGTCGCTGGCGTCGATCTCGATTTGCTTCGTGGGCTCGCAAATAGTGATCAGTCCCGATACGGAAACAACGACAATAAACCATGTCATCAACAATGTGATTTTGGTGTTCCTTGGCATATACCTGTTGTTTTGTGTTGCGAGTCTATTCAAGTTGCGGTCGAGGACATTGCCATATAGAATGGCTCGTATGTGGAGGCGTGATCGGGATGGTATTAGACCCCAGCCTCCTGCATTTCAAAGCCGGTTCGTACTTCCACAACAACCGCAGCAACAACCGCAACAACAGGTTGTTGCACAGGTTGTTGCAGTAATCCGTTGAGGTCAGACCGCTTGGATGTTCCCAAAGTGACTATTCAACGAGGAATAAAATACTCTCGCTTCTAAATTTAGACCCCATTGCAGATTGCATGTTGGAGTATAGAGCCTGAATGTACTGTACATCAAAGCCTGATCTCGATTCTCTTTTCTATCGTGATTTTATGTGTTCTTCCAATTTTGAGAGCTGATACTCTGTGCCACAACTTCCGTGTGCCACCGTGTGCCACTATGAATTTTAATATTTTTTAATAATGTTTATTATAAAATAAAATTTTATTATGTATAATACAACACGATTAATATTTATAAAAAAATTAGAATTTTTAAAAATTATATACCATATTTTTGAAATAATCATCCACTTTTTAATCAAAATATTCCAAAACTATAG
>JAYJMF010000056.1:2488673-2520805 GCA_036873715.1 Salvia sclarea
GCGCTGCTACGCGCCAGGCCCGCGAATCATCATCTAAAAGGTAAAGGGCTTTGCTAGTGAGCGAACCTTCTAATCTCCATTAAATTGTTGGTGGTACTTAATTCAGACCAAAGAGTTTGTATATCCTCTTCTATTTGCTTCCTTTTCCTGTCGAGTTTCTTCTGCTCCTGCCAGTTTTGGAATTTCGATTTCTTGCTTGAAGAAGATTCCGACGATACTACAACATTACTACTATGATGCTGTGAAAAAAGTGAAAACTTGATATGAATGCATAAAATGAACAAATTTCATAAAAGAAATATAAAATTAAGTAAACGAATCAATCCTCTAAACGGTCACAAGCGAATAACTCAACTCCCCAAATCAATGTACCACTCTGATCTTGAACTCGCGAAACTTGCAATTTTCAAACTAAGCTAGTAAATATATCATCCAAATGGAGCGCCATGAAAATGAAGAACAATCGGAAAAGGTAACATCAAATTAAGCGCAACTAATCAACAAGGGTTTCAGCTCTTGCAGCGAATTTCTGGAACTAGGGATTCAAATAGCGAATTGCAGCGAAATTAGAATGCGTGATGAACTTACACAGTGAGAAACTACCTTTCTTGAGGAACCTCTGGTGGTACAAACTGGAGAGGTCTCCCATGTAATCATCATGTATGTCGCCTCCAGCCATACAAACTTCCAAAGACTTCAAATTTGTATATCTATGATTCTGAGAGGGCAATGTTTAAACCCTAAATCCCCAATTTGGTAAAATACCATCAGCAATAGTATATGTACGTATAAAACATACCATTTCTTTGTAAAATATGATATTGCCTATAGTAGTATGATACTAGTATCCTTGTTTATTTGGATTAGAATTATGATTGCCTGTTAATTATATTTTTACAGAACACTTAGTTGAATTCATACGCTCAATAGCACAACCACGTTTGAAATGATTTCATACGCTCTTTTCTCAACAGGCCAACAATTCTTCCACTTTCAACTAAGAAACCAGAGAAACAGACTTCTTCAACTTGTTTCCTTTCATTCAAGAGTTTGTAACCTCGTGCGATATTGAGCAAGTGCTGGTCTCTCTTCGGCCCGCCTCTATTCGGAGGAGGAGGGATCACAACCAACGTCTGAGATCTGCAAGAGCAACTCCTCCAAAGTCGAGAATATCCTGTCTATTTCCTGATGCTGTCCATCTTTTGCTGAGAAAACGTGGACCCGATCCTTGACTTCGATCCAGCTTTCTCCCCGGAGTTTCTTGACGCCCTTCTCTCTCATCGAAGCTCTCAAACTGGCTACATCTTCCCAGTTGCCAGCAGAGGCATGTATGTTGCAGAGCAACACATGAGCAGCAGAGTTGGAAGGATCAATCCTCAAGATCTTTTCAGCAACGCGTCTTCCAACTTCAACATTGCCACGGTTTCTGCAAGCAGCCAGTAGAGTTTTCCATATCACTACATCAGGTTCGAATCCAAGTTGGTCAACGAAAGCTTCTGCATCATGGATACGACCAGCTCGAGCAAGAAGGTCAACAACGCACGAGATGTGCTCTCGTGTAGGGATCACACCGTGCTCGTTTTCCATGGATTTGAACAACTGCATCCCCTCATCCACCAGCCCAACATGGCTGCAAGCAGTTAAGACCCCCACGAATGTAACCTGGTTAGGTTTTATGCCTCGCTTCTTCATCTTGCTGAAGAGATTCAGAGCTTCTACACTCAAGCCAAACTGTGCGTATCCCACAACCAAACTACTCCACGAGACAACATTCGGATTGGGCATGCTGTCAAAGACCTTTCTCGCTCTTTCAAGCGATCCACACTTCACATACATATCAATTAACCCATTTATGACCATGATATCAGAGTCGATCCCATTCTTCACCGCAAAGCAGTTAACTTGTTCCCCCAACTCTAATGTGGCAACTTTCCCACAAGCTCCGAGCACATTAGCCAAGATAATATGACCAGGTCTTCCATGAACTAGCAGCATCGCTCTAAACAACGAGAAAACTTCTGCAGTTTGGTGCTGATGCAGGCACATAGTGATTATAGCAGTCCATGAGACTAGATCTGCACTTCCTCGAATATCATTGAACATTTTATATGCATCCATATGCTCTGAGCAATTAGCATACATCGAAAGCAATGTATTACACACGGGAAGGTCAAGAGTGAGTCCAATCTTTATAATATAGCAGTGAACCTGTTTCCCTTGAGAAAGTCTTGAGACATCTGTGAAGCCACAAAGCAGGGAACGGACAGTGATATCATTCGGTGATGATCCCGAATGCCTCATCTGAGAAAATAACAGCATTGCTCCATTTGCATCAACACCATATGCAAAGCCTGCTATCACTGCATTCCACGACACTACATCAGGATGTTCAATCTGTTCAAATGCAGTTTTTGTCGAATACAAGAAACCACATCTTGCATACATATCGGTCAGGGAGCAACCTGCGAAAGCATTCCCTTCAAACCCGTATTTAACACTCATCACATGAATCTGCGTCCCATTTTCTGGCCGACCAAGAGAGCCACAAGCTCTAAAAACACTCCCAAAAATGAACTCATTCGGGCGGTAGGTACCCCGTGACAGCATTTCCTTAAAACAGCTAAGAGCTTCCAGCTCATATCCCAGTTTTGAGAACCCTGCAATAATTGAACTCCAAGAAATCAAATCCTTTGACTCGATTAAGGAGAAAACACTCCATGCTTCATTAATTCGATCAAACTTGGTGTACATTGCAATGAGAGCATTTTGGGGTATTAAATGGGAACCGAATTCTGACTTAATTACCTGAGCATGCAACTGCTCCCCAAAACCAGCCTCGGTCAGACGCGAAAAAGCCTTAATTACACCTCCAAACGTGAAGTGATCCGGCATAAAAGCAGACTGCTGCATTTGGATATACAGTTTGATGGCTTCAATGTCCTCACCATGCTGCGAGTATCCAGCAATCATTGCATTCCAACTCGCCACATTTCTCTCCCACATATTGTCAAAAACTTTCTTAGCATCCACAGTTGATCCGCATTTTCCATACATATTGATGATGTGATTCTCAAGAATCGTGTAGGGGAGCAGGTTAGATCTCGAGACATAGTCGTGAATTTTTCTTCCATGTGCAATGGATCTCAAAGATGAGCATGCATAAATCAAATGAACATAGGTGCTAGGATCAACCTGGCAATCTGCTTTCCTTTGTAAAACATCAAAGGTGTGAAGGGCATCTCTGAAACGCTTTTGCTTGCACAAGGAAGCTATATATACATTAAAAGGCTGTTCGTTCTTGAAACTTGAAAACGCAGCATAGTGAATGCCCGAGTTAACATGGCTAAACGAACGCTTCAGAGTAAACTGCGATTTTCGTATCATTTCCTTGTGCAGAACACACAGGCACTTTCAAGAGTCCATATCTAAAATCACAAATAGTCTATAAATATCATATAGACAAAAGTCCGTATGCACAAAAAACATAACTCTGTTCTTCCTCAGCTTCTCACGTATTCATCCAAACGAGCAAAGACCACTATGCTGAAACCTATAACTTGCTTTTTGAAGCTCATCTTGTGCAATACAAGCAATTCATTCTTTAGCAACTGAAAAATCAGTAATCACACACCTAACTTGCATCGCTAGTTATAAACTGAGATTCCCCCAATACCTTTCAGGGGAAATTCGTCGAGCACGTTGCCTGCAATTTGGCCAACCCGATTTTTCACTAGCATTCTTTACGATTTATGCCAACAGAACATGAAAAGGATGATGAAGTAGAGCTCGCTGGTGAGATAATTCTCGAAATCCAGTCAAATTCTTACACACATATACGTATACACATACATCATATTCATATCACAGTACAGAATTCATGGAAATGCAGTATGTAGATCTCATATAGCAATCAATTTATAGGGGTAGTTTCGTCAATTCATTAGGTGATTATTAAATTATAAACCATTTTTCGCATTTAATTTATTAATTAATACAAATATCATCATAGCACGTGGAGCGCACGCGCTTCTAACTACATAACCGTCTTCCAGCTGAAATCGAGTCGTCTCATTTTCGCATTTCAGCTTCTGGTTCTATTCAATCACCATCAACCCCCCCCCCCCTCCCTCTCTCTCTCTCTCTCTCTCTCTAGGTAACTCAGTTCATGATTCTCTGTAGTTATCAGAGATAGTGTTCTCACATGTGATTATATACATTTGCATGCGCGCATGCGTTGAATATATGAATACAGATTGAGTGTGTCTGTGTGTTTTCCAGGAATTGTTTCAGGTTATTGAAGGAGTTTACTTTACGGTTTTATCGCAACCCATTTTCGTAAACTGCTCCAAATTCGTGTATATCAGCCAAGTGAAGAGTTGCGAGTCTTTGGATTTTATGTGTATGGAAATTTATGATTTTGTGCGTTTCTTTTGCGCAAGAATTAGTAATTCTGCTTTGGATTCATGTTCTTAAAAACTTTTAATTTTTACTTATGATTGAAGTTTGGAGCGCAGAATATTGTTCGAAATACTTTTCTTGATTTTCACATCTACGATTATATGCGAAGCTTTCATCGAGTCTGTTCGAGTTTAATACTGTAAAATCGACCTTTTGTTTTCCTTAACTATATGCTACTAATCATTTCTTAGTTTCAGTATGTTTTACAGAATATCTTTTTGAAGGAGAATAGGCAAAATATGGCCAAGAATCTGTTATTGCTGAGTCTGGGTTTATACTGGGCGATTATGGGACTTCAGGCTAGGGCGGCCACTGATGTATTAGAGGGTAATACTCTTTTTTGGAAGGTGCAATTTCGAATTACTGTTGACTATTAATGGCTTCTCAATTATTTCAATTTCTTGAACTTTTCTGCTCAAACATGGAGAAGATTGTGCTTATAGTCTTAGTGTAGAAAGAATTGAATTGAGCCATTCTTGAAGTTCCTGCAAATTATTGATAGTTGCAACGTTGTATGGTTTTATATTACTTTCTTGATACTCTATTTTTTGTGTTGGTATAGTTGATATTTTTGTTTTATATAGTGAAGTTACACTTTTCAAAACAGTATGAAATCACATTACACTTTTTGCACATTAGCTGAATTAATTAGTCATTGATCAGAACTTATAGTTTTTGTGATGGTTTAGAATAAGCGCAGCACTGTTTCACAGCAATTTTCTAAGAAAAACTGATAAACGAGCTTGTGTTATGCAGTTCAAGCCCTGCAAAATCTGTACAGGTCCCTCAACAAGCCGATGCAGCTGGAGCATTGGAAAGAGGAGAGTGGAGACCCTTGTGCAGAGCCCTGGATTGGAGTCCAATGCATCGGATCATCAGTTGTCGACCTGTAATTCTGCATTGTCGATATGATGATATAGATTTTTTATATATTGACTATAATTGTTACTATAATTTCTTATTTGTGTTCCTGTATTCAGTAAACTTCATGGGCTGGGCTTGGCTGGAAGCATTGGATTTGAGCTCTCAAATCTCAAGAGTCTGAAGAAATTGTAAGAAAATTCTGCTAATTTCTGCATTCTTCGTTCAGCAGCATGCATTATCAAGTTCTGCCTCGTAACCTCTTTTCGACTGTGTGAAAATGATTTTATTAGGGACCTTAGTTCAAATGATATTGAGGGATCAATCCCCTACAGTTTACCTCCTAACCTCACACATCTGTAAGATACTCGACTTAGCTTGTTCGTGTAACTGTTTTGGTTCATTAATATGAAATGTTACAGTAATAACTGTTTTGGTTCTCTTGACTGTATATCAGAAACTTTGCTGAGAATAAATTTAGTCAGAGCTTTCCATACTCAATAGAGAGTATGAAACACCTCCAACATCTGTAAGTAGTCAGAGCTCTACTTTAAAATGGAATGTAGTGTTGAAAATTCCAATCCTTCTGTATAATTACTTACTCGTTTTTTACTCCATGTAGGAATCTGAGCCATAATTCGTTATCTGGATCTTTGGGAAATGTGTTTGCTGGCCTTCAGAATCTTAAAGAAATGTATGCTACATTGACCACAATGGGAATAACTATTTAAGCTACATTCGTTGAAACTTCTTTTATCACCTTTCAATTCTGAGAAATGCCATTTTTTCACCAGGGATTTGTCGTTCAATAGCTTCACTGGAGATCTACCTATCTCCGTCAAATCTATGACAAACCTTACAGGCTTGTGAGTTTCTTTTTCTGTTCTTGATCCTCATTGTATTGACTGTGAAAAATACAAGAAACTGACATAAATTATTTCAGGTTTTTGCAGAGCAATCAATTTACTGGATCAGTTATTTTCTTGGCCAACCTCACTCTCACTGACCTGTATGTATATCTGATAATTTTTAGGGAATTTTTTTCCACCATATTTAGGTGTTGTTATGCACTAACTAGTCCCAATTTCAGGAATATTGAAGATAACCATTTCAGTGGTGTAATTCCAGAACACTTCCAAAATATAACCAACTTGCGGTATGCTGCATCACATTCATCAATCTGAACATGCTTGCATTTGGTTAATTGACTTTCGTTCTTTATTCAGGTTTGCAGGCAACGACTTTGTGAGAGAAGCAAACTATCCTCCTTGGAATTTTCCTACTGACTCTATGCCGAAAGTGCAGAACAGTCCGGCAGCAGCAAATTTTAGTGCATTTGAGAACCATCCTTCTCAAATAAACGGAGCTCGCAAAAATAAGAAACTGGGCGCGGTTGGGATAGTTCTAATAATTGGTGGAATCATTATGGTTGCCGGAAGTGCAGCTCTTACGGTTGTTCACAGGCAACGGTCCTTTATGAGAAAATGCAGAAGCGCAGTAGTCCGTGAAGACTCGATGAAATCTCTTCCCACTGATACACTCCACGGTAAGAAGATATTTTAAAGAAAATAAGTTTCATATCATGTAACATCATACTTGCTTGTTATTTTCATATTAATTTTGTGATTTATAGAATGTGATAATATGAGTGATGATATGGGGCTATGATTGCTTTTCAACAACCTATATACAATTCTTGTTTTTCTTAATCCGCCTTATTCATTTGCTTCGTCTAGCACAGATTATACATCAGTGAGTGGAACAGGCAGCCCACATACATCAGGTTTCAGCTCTTCACCGATGATTACCCCCTCCCGTTTGCCTGCTGTTCGGACTAGGACGCTGAAACTTCCCAGGAGACACAAGAGCAAAATGGGAGCTGTTCCAAGAGTATACACCATTGCAGAGCTTCAAATAGCAACAAACAGCTTTGGTGAAGAACACTTCATTGGCGAAGGATCTCTTGGTTCCGTTTATAAAGCACATTTCCCTGATGGCACGGTACAACATTGAAGTTCAAGATGCAGAAGTTTTGAAAATCCCAAATAATAATAAAATTTTGTGACATGCATAAACTTTTGGTAGGTTGTGGCTGTGAAGAACATAAAGACAGTGCCTCTATCCATCATCGAAGAACAGCAGTTCTTCGATGTGATTAAGAACATCTCGCGTTTGAAGCACCCTCACATTGTTCCTCTTCTTGGTTATTCCATGGAGCATGGGCAGCATCTCCTTGTGTATGAATTTATCAGGAACTTGACTCTTGACGATGCTCTGCACTGTGTTGCATACAAGCCACTGAACTGGGGCGCCCGCCTCCAGATTTCTCTTGGCATAGCACGAGCTCTTGAGTAAGTAGAGAGAAATAATTTTGCCATTTTGAGTGATCCATCCTTTAATCTACTCCATATCAAGAAAAGGTGCTCTTTGTTTTTGCTTCTCAGTTACATGCATTCATCATTCGTGCCGCCTATTCCCCACAGCAATTTGAAGGCTGCTAATATCTTACTTGATGAAGAGTTCAAGCCCCATCTCTGTGATTGTGGCCTGGCTATACTGAGACCCCTTTCTAGGAACACTGTTAAGCTCAAGGTACGTGTCAAGTTCTACTACTACAACTTCTTCTCCGTCATCTTCTGTGTCTGAAATTTGGATGTGGGCATGAACAGGCTTCTGAAATGGCAATAGCTGATAGTGGATACATTGCACCAGATAATCTACAGCCTAGCTCTGGTAACTCAAAGGCTGATGTCTATGCCTTTGGAGTGCTGCTGTTAGAGATTTTGACAGGAAGAAAGCCCTTTGACAAGTACATTGTTCTTCTATACAACCTCTTTTTTACTTTAACTTTCCCATTTTTTGCTACTGTCTCAGAGTATTATTGTCTTCTTCCATGTCTCTCTGTGCAGTGCACGAGCTCCAGGAGAGCAGTCACTGGCAAGATGGGCTGCATCGAGGCTTCACGACAGCGCGTCGTTGGCACAGATGGTTGATCCGGCTGTTAAGAATACAATCCCCTCCAAGTCTCTCTCTCGTTTTGCTGATGTAGTGTCGATGTGTATTCAGGTATTGCAAGACACGTAAATATTTATAATTTTTAACCAAGAGACGATAATAACTTGCATCTCTCTCTCATACAACAGCCTGAGCAGGAATTCAGGCCCCAGATTGGTGAAATTGTGGAGTCACTAAGCCGTCTATTGAATCCCACTGCAGCAGATGTGGCAGAGGCAGACTTCGAGAGATCTTTCAGATCAACCAACTCTAAATTCTTTGGCTCATCCTCCCCCACACAAAGCTACTACTCTGTGTAATCTTGCTTTTAACAGTCAAATATCTCGAGGCTTTTTCAGAGATATCAAGGCAGAGAAACAATTTATATCATCATTTTTTGTTTAGCTGTTCAAAGGTCACTTTGATCATGAACATAAAACTGTTGTCAACAGCTGTATATGCACTGCCGTCGGCTGAGAGTCTCAGCAAGATAAAAAACGTAATGCAACAACATTTGTTAGCAACTATCGTTACAAGACTACAGACGACTAGTTTATGGGATTTATACATTTAAGCCACTACTCAAGAGTGTGTTGATCTCTCCAATGATATTGACAGGTCTTCCATCGAAATGTTTTGAAAGTGTAGTTTCGCAAAGTTGCTTCAACTCTCTGGTTTTCACAAGAGCTGCTTCCTGCAAAATTAAGTAGTAAATTATTAGCAAGCGGCAATGCTGGTGGAGATGAAAAGAATGACTTGAACTACAAATCAATTGATTTTAGTTCAAATATGAATTAACTTTGCTAGCATTTATACTGCAAAAGATACGCAAACTAATGGTATGGCGCATTCCACCTTTGTAATTTAACTTGTAGAGATGACTAGGCTAATCTTCTTTCCCTTGGAAAGAGAGAACAAATTGCAAGTTACAAGTATGATCCTTGCAAGTGAACTTACTTGTCTGGGCCATGAGGAAGATAATGAATTTTGCAGCTCAAGGCGTTTAGCATAAAGGTCTTTCAGTCCTTCCTTTAACTTAGACTCGTGGTGCTTCTTTTCCTCCAGTGTAGTTACCAAACGATCCAAAAATCTGATGTTTAAGAAAAACATGAGTACTATTTAGAATATCATAGAGCAAACATGAACACCTAAGTGAACCTACGGTAAGGGAGAAAAGGTTTCTAGACCAATAATCATGAAGCTGAACAAATCAAATGAAGGCTCTGAATCTGTGGCATTTAGCATATGCTCATCAGAACGCAGCGAACCATGTAGTCTAAATTATACAAATATGAAATATTATAAGCCAAAATGTGTGTGTGGAAAAAAAAGTTTGGAATAAGACAGCTGATACCTTTTAGAGTTGAGTATCATAATCATGTCCCGAGTCTTCCTATTAGTTAATTTTGAGATGGCTAAAGATACATTTGATAGCATCTCACGGATTGAGTCAGAAGTGTACTGCTGAAGCACAAACGGAGCTACTGCTTGGACTTGATGTTGTAAAGATAAGGTTTCTTCATTTGTCAATTCAAGCAACCGTTGGTTCAGAAATGCTTTAACCTGATCTCAGTATTAAAGTGGAAGGACGAAACACAAGATAAGCAGAAAACAGTTAGCAAGGTATATCAAAAAAACAAATAAACAAAAAGCAGTGCTAGGTTGAAGGTTTTTTCCTCGGCAAAATAGTAAGAATATGGTTCATAGTTCAGAATAACTTAGTAAGGTGTAACACTAAGTATAAACCTCAAATAAGTCATCAAGGATATTATTCCGGTATTCTGTCTCCATAAGCTGACTCCTTTCTTGGTTACTTTCAGTTGCTTCAGCTTTAGAATAATGGTTGATTGAACCAGAGTCTGCAGGAGTGCTTGTTAGGATAGTGCTCTCGGCCTCACCAACCTGTGGATTCTCAACACTTATATCCCAATCAATACCCGACAGAGAAACATCTTGAGCTGTGGTGCCTTCCATGTTTTCCATGACCTGATGAGTCTCATCATCATCTTTATGAGGAGAATTTGGCAAAGCATCACTAGCACTAACAATTTCATATGGACCCAATCCATTTCCATTGTCTTCTGTTTCTACAGCACCAATATCCCAATCAATGTCAGAGCTCCCCAGAGTAATATCCCAGTCAATGCAGTCAGCTACGATATCTGCTTCCCCACCAGCCACAGGTTCGACATGGCTTACTTCAGTAGTAACAACACCACAAACTTCAGGACTAACAAAAGCATTAAGAGAAGGGGGATTTAGGCGAATGTTAATCAAGTTTGGCAACACAGCACTAGGAGTTTTCTGCAAGGACATGATTAGTTTAAGAAGAGGATATTAGACTAATGATATGCTTAGAAATATGTAGTAAATCAATTCACAAAACAAAAAGAACTCTTACATCCTTCTCTGTATGGCAATCTTTAACAAATGTTGAGTAGAACTCAATGGCCGTTGTTACAGAATCACTGTTTAATACTTCTAACATCTGACTAAAAGTACTTGGAAGAGATGTCACAGCTGCATCGAACAACTCCGACCTGACATTTATACCCTGAAAATCCAGATTCGTCTTTCATGTACCAATTGCAGACTGAGCACCTTGGAAGTTGGAACAAAAAGGAAAAATATAAAGAGTGTGAACCAAAAGCAAGACCTGCAATCCTAGCTCCTGACAAGCCTCTGAATATTTTGCTGCTGAAAGAGCTGCATTTCTCTTTATATCAGCTTCTTTTCGCTCTAATTCCACAAGCTGTTGTTGACTCTTTTGAACTTGCTTCTTCTGATATGGGCTTTAAATGAAAAGGAGCTGATCAGGAAGAGGGAAATCATGCTATACAGTAGTTTGCATATCAACGCCACGACTTTGTAAGAAAAACTATGAACTTTCTCACATTTCATAATTCACATTTTGGACCATTATCTGAGCAGCCTCGCCAAGAAAAATATTATCTTTCTCATAAGCACGCACTATAGTTTCCCAATCACCCTGTCAAATTGAAAGATTTGTGAAACTGTAAAAAAGATGCTCAAATGGAGAGAGATATTCAAGGAGGACGTCTCTAGATATCTTACAGCAGCACCTGAAAGCCGACCAAATATATTACGGCTTTCTGGAGTTGACTTCAAGAGGATTTCATATATTTTCTTTGCTTCCAAGTAGCCAATTCCTGTAAAATAATTACAAAGGCAACAAGGTAGAAAGTCACGTGATAACTCATAATATAAGAATTAACATCCATACCAAAATTCCTACAATCCCTAACCTGCATAGAACTGTCCGACGTTAAAGAAACATACTTCAACCTTATACAAATCTAAGCTAATCTCACATAAAAAATGTGGTATATATTTATCATAGGGCTGATCAATTTTTAGGTTGGTAACTCTTCCTAAAATTTCAGAAAAAACTAAGCCGATTAGCATTTGCGAAGCATCACCATCTCTCTCTCTCTCTCTCTCAACCACAAATGCTCAAATTGGAGTTTCACAAATGCTAATCATCGCGGTCTAATAAAATAATTAAATAAAAATGAACTGACTTATTAAAGTAGCGAATCGCTACTAGCGACGACTTAGATGAAATAAGAATGAAAAAACAACTAAATAAATGAGAAACGATCTAAAAACCTTCGAGGTCGAGGGTTTGGAAAAAAGGATCAATGTCTTTGGGCAGTGCAGCAAACGACGTCGCAATTTTCGCCCTCACAGCCGCCATTCTTTTCCTCCAATCCGCCGGAATCCTTTTCCGATCCACCAGCCATTCTTAAATTCAACCAATACATCAATCAACTCAATTTTTTTCCCAAACAAAAAACAGAGAAATTAAACTATAAATGGTAGTAGAAAAAACTTCAGTCAAACAGTTGATGTAACTGATGATTGTACCTCCGAGACGAGCAAACGCGATGTCAATCGGGAGTTTCCGAATTTCGTCTTGATTCTGCATTTCTTAGAGCTGTATAATTTGGATTTAGCAAAGCATAAAACTGCTTAAAACGTTCGTGATTTTGGAATTTGATCAGTTCTGAAGTTTCACAGTTGCGTTTCAGGCTCGTCTGTATGCAGCTAAGGCTTTTAATGCGTGGGCTTGGGCTTCGTTCAAATTGGACTCCACAAAGCCTAAAAACAATTAAATCTGTATTTAGTGTAGAGGGTACTATAGTTCATGGAGTATATTCTAAAATCTAAACTATATTAGTCGTATAGTATTATTTAACAAAAATATATCGTCAGTTTGAGGTGCTCTCGTGTGGGAATTCATGTGGATGGAATACATATAATTGGAGCTAATTAGTCCTAATTGCAAATTAATATTCCTAATTTAATGTTATTTTTATCATTATCATTTCGGACAATTTAAATATATGCAATTGGATGACTGATCAATCAAATGGAAATACTCCACCTTTTTTTTCCATATATTCCAAACATCACAATATAAAGATATCATATTCACTATCAAGATTCAAGATGTCTTGATGGTAGGGTGGTAAGACAGGCGGCACCTCCAAATCTCGGGCTGCAAAGCGTTGATGTCTAGGACATTTTTGCTGGGAGTGCATATTTTTACTTTACAAATATAATATTTTTTGGGACATTTATAATAATATAAAATCTTATTCATATTTTGTCATTTTTTTCACTTTTGCGGTTTAACCCCAATTTAAGAAATGACATACCATGAGTATGTTCTTACAATAGACTTGTGTCCATGAATTATTAATAACTACAATGTAATACTCGAATTATTTAAAAATCAACAAAAATATTCGAAATTGTTGATAATTGCAAAAAAAAAAAAGACGAACTTGGAAACTAACCTGAATACATTGTGGTTCTATTGTGGATGACAATTTTATGACTGTCACATCAACCTCTCATGTGGAATTTCATCAATGGTAATTTTTTTGAAATATTACAATAATATCATCACATTCAATTTATCGTAGAATTGACACCTTGGTTTATTACATCAACCAAATACCTTATATTGAGCGTAGTCCTAAGCGAGTGAATAGTCCAAATGCAGTTATACTAGATCCAACAGTCATCATACCGCCCCAATATTACTGTGACTGGAAACGAATTTAAATTTCACAACAAATTAGGTGATTATTAACCCATATTATCAGAAAATAGTTGCACGAATGAAGCATGAGAGCCCTCGTCC
Source organism: Salvia sclarea (assembly GCA_036873715.1). NCBI lineage: Eukaryota > Viridiplantae > Streptophyta > Magnoliopsida > Lamiales > Lamiaceae > Salvia > Salvia sclarea. Next base: position 2,502,160 of record JAYJMF010000056.1, read on the forward strand.
AAATTAGTGCATCGATGAAGCCCAAAAAGTCCACACGTGTGCCAATTTTCACATCGACTTCATTTTTCACCTGCTCTCTCTCTCTCTCCCTCTCTCTTAGACAGACCTAAAATTCGCATTTTCATCAGGGGAGGAGCTTCGGGTCTCGGATAGATACGCTCAATAAGCGCGACATGATTTACGTATACACATTATCTTTTCCCCCTTTTCAATTTGTAGTAACGAGCTGTATCAGTTCTAATTCTAGGGTTTTAGATTTTGTGATTAGGAAATTTATCATTCAATCCTTGAATTCGATGATGGAATTTCTTAGTTTTGTATAAGCGTTTTTTTCTGTCGTTAGTACGTACCTTTGATCAGATTTTGGAAACTCTGAGGCGCTAGCTTTTTTGTTAGATATAGGACGGGAAGTTTTTATTTAATTTATTGATTTTGAGAGAATTTTCATTTTACCTAGTACTATATTTTATGCTGGCCTGCAGATTAAAATTTGTTAAGTGAAAAATGCCCTCGACTTTTATCTGAGCGCTTCTAATAGATTGTCTTTTTTTGTAACCCTGGGTTTAGAGTAGTGAGTCAAGTGATGGATGAAAATGAAGTTGGAGGTGGAGGTGCTGGCTCGGTTGGAGATCCGAGCGAGCAGTTCCACCGAAACGAAGCAATTTCCGCTGTCGCTGACGATGGTTTTCTTGGCGAGGAGGATGACGACTATGAGGATCTCTACAACGACGTCAATGTCGGTGAGAACTTCCTGCAGTCCCTTCGTAGGAATGAGGATAACCTAGCGCACAGGAACGAGGAAGTGCAAGACAACAAGCCGAACGTGGCCCAGCCTCCACCTCCTCCTTCACAGCCGCAACCACAACCACAACCACAACCACAACCGCAACCGCAACCGCAACCGCTGGTGGAGGGTGGCGGTGTGGGTTTACCGGATGAGGGAGCTTCATCTAGGATTCCGGGTAGAGTGGAGGGGTTTCAGAACATGGGATTTAGAGGGACTACTAATGCAAGTGACGTGGGGCTTGGTATTGGTGCAGGAGGGCCGGTTACTGGTGGTGGGGGCGGATTTAGAGTTGAGTTAGGGCAGTCATCGAATAAAATAGCTGATTTAGAAGAGCGGGCAGTCAGCAATATTCCTAGTAATCAACAAATGGTCCATCATCAGCAGCCACATGCGGCTAATATAGGGACTTATGAAAGTGCTAGGAATGTGGGAAATATGAACGGGACTGGTGGAAATATGTATGGAGCTGATGGTGTGGGTGGAGGGCCTATTGGTGGAGGTGATGGGGCAGTTGGAGGCGGTGGTGGGGGTGGAGGGACAATTCTCTTTGTTGGTGACCTGCATTGGTGGACAACAGATGGTGAACTGGAAGTAGAACTGTGCAAGTATGGGCCAGTAAAGGAGGTAAAATTCTTTGATGAGAGAGCTAGTGGAAAGTCGAAGGGATACTGTCAGGTCGAGTTTTTTGATCCTGGAGCTGCCACTGCCTGCAAGGAAGGAATGAATGGCCATGTTTTCAATGGGCGGCCTTGTGTTGTTGCTTATGCCTCACCATATACTGTTAAAAGAATGGGTGAGGCTCAGGTTAATAGAAATCAACAGCAGATGGGTGGGACAGCTGTTAACCAACCTAGGAGAGGCCCTGGGGAATTACCCACTAAACCTGGTAACAATATACCTGCTGGCGGAAATCATCATGGTGGTGGTGATAATAATGGTAGAGGTTTTGGGAGAGGAAACTGGGGTAGAGGTAATGCTCAGGGAGGGATTAATAACAGAGGCCCAGTAGGCCCCATGAGGAATAGGGCTGGTGGAATGGCTGGTCGTGGCTTAGCAGGTAACGGATTTGGTCAGGTTGGTGGAGCCCCTCCAATGATGCATCCTCAAGCTATGATGGGCCAAGGTTTTGATCCTGCTTTTGCAGGTCATATGGGGAGAATGGGTGGTTATGGGGGATTTCCTGGTGCTCCTGCAACACCCTTTCCAGGCATCTTGTCTTCGTTCGGACCTGTTGGAAATGTTGCTTTGCCTGGTGTAGCTCCACATGTTAATCCGGCGTTCTTTGGGAGGGGAATGCCCTTGGGTGGTATGGGGATGGTTCCCACTCCTGGAGTTGAAGGGCCTAATATGGGAATGTGGTCAGATCCTAATATGGGAGGATGGGCAGGAGATGAGCATGGAGGGAGAGCAGGGGAATCTAGTTATGGTGAAGAAGCTACATCGGACCATCAGTATGGGGAAGTGAGTCAAGAGAGAGGGGCGTGGCCAAATGCCATTAAGGAGAAAGATAGAGGGTCAGAAAGGGACTGGTCTGGCTCTTCAGAAAGAAGGTACAGGGATGATAGAGGAGCTGGGTATGAAAGAGATGCGCCTAGAGAGAAAGATGTTGGACAAGATCATGATTGGTCAGAAAGGAGACACCGTGATGACAAAGATGTCGGGAGAGACAGGCAAAAGGAGCGTGACAAGGACCGTGAGCGTTCCCTGGACCATGAGCGTGGTGGCCGTGAACGTGAAAGAGAACGTCATAGAGACGATAGAGACAGATATGCTGATCATCATAGGCACAGAAATTGTGATAATGAATATGATGATGATTGGGACAGGGGAAGATCATCAAGATCCCATGGCAAGTCAAGGGTATCTCATGAGGAAGAGCATAGATCACGATCAAGGGATGCTGATTATGGGAAGAGGCGACGTCTGACCTCCGAGTAACCATAGTGTCTTGCAGAGAAACTTGAAGATATTGCTTCTCTTCTATGCTGGATGCCAGTAAGCTCTCCCACTTTATTATTCTCATTGAAGATATGCATATGGTAATTTTACACTTTTCTGACTTTGGCTGTTTCTTCTGGTACATGTAGAATCAGCCTTTGACCTTCTTTGTTAAGTTGATTATAGTTGGATCCTTGCACGCCTATAACACTAGATTTTTGTCGTGCATGTCTGACTGTTGCTTCCCCTTCTTGAAAACCAAAAAAAAAATAGTCGATAGCTCACTATTGAAGTTTACTCCTGTATTTTATTCTGAACTGGCAGATTCCATTTTTGGTTTAGATGCACTGTCTCATTGTTAATTTTGAGAATGCTGGTGCATTTCCTTGACTTCTTTTTGTAGACTGGATAAGTCTTTCTTAGGCGATAAATCTCTTGATTAAAAAACCTAAGCAACAATTAAATGTGAGTTTATGCAATAACTATCTGTTAGCACTTGGCATGTTAGATAAAGATCACACAAGAACTGAAGCAGCAAACAAGAATAATTTAATTAATAGACATGTTTAAAATAATAGAATCAACAGAAGAGACAATCTTCTTCTCCCAACCGCTAATCGCCGTTATTTTTGAAATGAATCCTAGACGGCTCTTTTCTTAAAGGAGAGATCCCTTTTATTCTACCAAGCCTGGACTAAAAAAGCCCAAAGTCTGATTGCAATCTAATTTCGAATCCCATTAATTAAATAATACTAACTCAACAAGGAAGGAAAATAATTAATCTAACGAAATAACAAAAATAGATGTGTGCTATTGCACGCCTACTCCCTTCTTCATCCGCTCATCACTTGGCTCTCTAACAAGGCATTAATTTTTTTTTCTTTTAAAATGTTTCTTTTGCTTGTACGTTGTACTTATATCAGTGTGTACCTTTCTGTTGTTGCCATATTGCCTATAGGTTCTCCCTATACATATTATCCTCACAAACAGATAATGCGAGAACCGAATTTAGGACTCCGTTATTTTATTCACCTATCAACTGTTCCCTGCTCTGCAAATTTGTTCTCTGTGTTTATGTAGGAGAACCAACTAAAGCTGTTGATTCATCTATAGTTTCCTAGCGAGTTCAGGTTAGGTTCATTGAGTGTGGGTGAATCTTACCATGCTTTTTAAAAACTGTAGTTGGTTTGAGCTCAAACACAAGGGTTTCCATACACCTCTTTGATTCTCATATCTGATTTAACATTGGTGGTAGTAGCAGTGATTAGATTTAAGACTACAGAGGTTGCATTGGCATTGCCATGGTTTCTTGACTTTGATTTTATACCTTACATGAAAGTAGTAAAATGGCAATTATGTAGAGATGGCAATAAAAATTAAGGATTATATATTAAAAAGAATATTTCTGGAATTTTGAACGACGACTGTCTTTTTGGGTCAGGTGGATGCATACTTTGAAATTGATCTCAGATTGTTCATAAAATTGATGTGCAAATAATACATTTAAGAGAACACTTTTTTTGCGAATGATGGGTAAAAATGTAACTATGAATTATTTGTTGTCGCATAGCAGTTTCAAGTAGGATTATTTTGTGAGATGTGGCACACCTAGCACAGTTGAGGAGTACTAAATGCCATTTTGTTACTTATATACATCTTGTTGTATACCTTTGTTTTTATTTAAATCTGTCCATTTAATCAAATATATTCTGGTTATGTAATTGTTACTCCAATTAGCTCTGCAACACCCCGAGTAGATATCTCTTGACTGGTCAATACTGATAGTATATAACTCACGTCTATTATATTTGTTTTGACGGTAGTGTGGCCAAAATTTTCCATTGGAAGTTGTTCCGCTCAAGTCTGGGATCTAGCAAAGCGATGGGGGCGGGCACAAAGCTTCTATTTAGGAGAGGATGAGATGGCATGGTGGCACCTTTTTAATTAGTTTTCGCTAGCGGAAACCTTTTATTTTAGCTGTCGGACATTTCACTTGTGTTTAAATTTGAATGTGTCTTTAACAAATCAATGTTGTGGATGATGATGGATTGAAATACTGAAGTCTAGTCTGAGGCATAGTGGACATTTGAGAAATGTATTGTTGTATGAATGTGATGTAATAGATTAAAGAACTAGGATGTTCCCTTTTACCCCATGTTTTTGTTTTGAAATTTTCTTCATGTAATTCTTTCCCCCCTGTTTTTTGTCGGGTGTAACTTATTTAACTGCATTTTTTGTGCATATATCATGTAGCATACTAACTATAGTCAGGTAACAAATGTAAGTGTGTATGTAGAAATCGATTTGTATATATGAAAGGGGAAGATATTTTTCTTGCACAATAGTGTTGTGTATTCATCTTTTTGTGATTTGATGTGTTTATATATATCTTCCCTCGTATTTACCCCTTTTATTTTTTGATTAAATGGTTAAAGTGTATGTAGATTGTAATGGTGGCTTATCTTTGTTTCTGGATGCGTGATTAGATGATTTTTCCTGATGCCAAAATCGCCCTTGAGGGTGAGCTAACTCCAAAAACCTGTTCTTAATTCGGATTGCATGTTGCATTTCATATAGTACTTTTGATTGAAAAATTAATCAGATTTATTTCATATTTTGCTAGCAACAACATATTGGAGGCAATAAATCAATATAAATTGATCCGAAATCTGATTAAAATTTGAATCATTCTCAAACGAGTTCATAAGAAGTGATCCTATTATTTTCATCGGGTCCGGATAGAGACCAAAGATCTTGAGCGACCAATCCAGTCGAACAACTCAAAAGAAAAAAAATTGGTGGATAAGGATCCCGTAGAAACTTCTTCCGTAGAGTGTGTCAAACTGGGTCATTTTATAAGAACAATAGCTAAATTAACAAGAAGTTTAGTTTATTAAAAATGAATACTAATGAAAGTTCAAAAGGATAGGAGATGTTTTATCAATTTTGAAAATTATGTTTATTTTTTATTTTATCTTATAATTTCTTGTATTTTCATCTAATCAATTCATTTTATATATCAAATTCATCAGAAAATCTTTTTCTTTAGATCCCATTCTTTAGCCGGAAAGATATGCGGCTTGAAAGCCCCCTCACGTCAATCCCACGAGCCTCTTATCCATTCTCATTGAATCACGGCGAGGGATAAATCCAAATAGAAAAGCTCACAATGGGGCCCAAACATATCGGTAAAAGTTGTAAGGGAAACTATTTAAACGAGTAAAACCGATATTTTTCTTCAAAATATAATATTGACTTAAAATCTTGTAAAGTGAGATACTATATGTAATTTAAAGTAATTATTTTCCTATTCCTAAACTACAAATCAGGTTCCATATAGAGCTAAACCATAAATGAGATTTCATATAGACATGATGAAGATATATAACATACTTCCTCCGTCATGTAAAAATAGTCCATTGATTTCTTTTTTGAACGTCCTATAAAACTAGTTCTAATTCATTTATAGAAACTACCCCCAAATATTTTATTATTACCTTTTAATGTGGGTCCCTTTCTCCACCCACGACTAATGTGGTACCTTTCTCCACTCACAATAACTTTATTAATATTTTATTCATTCACAATAATTTTACCAATATTTTCTTAAAACTCGTGTCATCCCTTCTTAGGACTATTTTTAAAGGATGGGGGTATTAATTTTCACACTTCGCCGGCATGCCACGTTGATTTTAATCAAGAAGCTTTGGAATGTTAATTTTACAAAAATAAAAATAATAATATTATTATTTTAATTTCCGAAAGTTACGTTAAGATTACAAAATGACTTAAATTCGTACTTTAATAAATTGACTTGAAAATATAAGATGACTTACAGTCGTGTAAAGTGATACGTAATTTAAAGTAGTAATTATTTTTCCCTTTTCTTTTTTAGAGGAAAATAGTTGCATGAATAAGAAAGAAACGCAAAAAAGAAATTCTCAGCCCAAATTCATACATCAACTTAAGCCCAATTAGGCCCACGCATACTTTCAATTTTCACATCGACTTTATTTTCATCTCCACTCTCACTGTATCTCTCTCTCTCTCTCTCCGACAGATCTAAAATTCGCATTTTCATCAGGTGAGCTTCTTCTCTCGGATGATACTCTGAATAAGCGTATTCCAATTTAAGTATACCCATTGTATTTTCCCTCTGTTCAATTTGTAGTGAAGACTGACGAGCAGCATCAATTCTTATTCTAGGGTTGAAATTTTGTGATTGGGAAATTTATCATTTTAAGGCTTGAATATGATGATGGAATTTCGGGGTTTTGCATATATCAATTTGGTGTCTTTAGTATGATAGGCTGTTTGTGTACATTTGACTTACGAAACCACCTTTGATCAGATTTTGGAAACTCTGAGGTGCTAGCTCTTTTTGTTAGATATAGGGCCGGAGGTTTTTATTTAATTTATTGATTTCGAGAAATTTTGCATTTTATCTATTTTTTATGTTTGCTGCAGCTTCCCCAGAAAATATTCACGCTTATGTCATTTACGCTTATATACCTAAATTCGAGCTGTTCTTGCTAAATAATCCCCAAACAGCCAGTGGTGAAGCCTAAGTTGGACTGCAACTATTAATTGTCATATTTTACTGGAGCTATTTGGATATCTCTTAGTGTTACCGCTCTATGAGATACTGTTTTGGGGTATGGTTGTTGCTACTTGGCATGATGTGCCTCGTGTCATATTTTTGAATGCTAATTTCATTGAGTTTCTGTTACTATGTTGTTCACCAATGGTGTAGTCGTAATCACATTTTACTGCTCTGTAGTCTGCACGATTTCCTTTTGTTTCTTCTTCTGATTTTTTATTTTTTTCCTTTTCTTTTCTATATCTTCTTTCTTATATTGGGTCATGATTCTTGGGAAATAGCATAACATGTTATGAGGACTAACTGTTGTCTTCTTTATTGTTGTTCAGACTTTTCCTGTATTACTCAAAAGAAAGCTAAAATGGATATTGAGGAGCTTAAGAAGATGGAAGATGAAGAATCTTCTATCATGAAAACGATGAAAGGGGCAACCACCGGATTTGTTGCTGGCACATTTTGGGGTATGGTTGTTGCTACTTGGCATGATGTGCCTCGTGTTGAGAGGAGTATTGCACTTCCCGGTTTGATCCGGACACTGAAGATGATGGGCAACCATGGAGCAACATTTGCTGCTATTGGCGGAATTTACATGGGAGTGGAGCAGTTAACTCAGAAGCAGCGTATGAAAAGAGACTATATTAATGGAGCAGTTGGAGGATTTGTTGCAGGTGCTACTGTCTTTGGCTTCAAAGGTTAACTCCTCTTCATGTATTTTTTTTTTGCATTTTGTTGTGCTATTGTCTGTCATTTTTGCCATTTATCTGCTTGAGGTTGAAAATTTGTCACTTGGAACTGGAAATTAGTTGGCATGCTTAATGGAAAATTATTTGTTATTTATGCGTACATGAAATGTTATGTTTTTCTATGTATATGTGCATCTAAAGCTTCTTTACTGAAAGTGAAAATAGTTTTAAGGAATGGACAGTCAGTAGTTTGATTTATTTTATGTTGATGGTAGTGTAAAACATTTTAAGAGAAAAATATCGAAATGTTCAAGTGAGGTATATTTCAGGCAACTAGAAAATTAGTGCATGTGTCAAATTGGTGGGGGTGCAAGTCGGTTCATTTGGTGAACACGTCTTTTCTACTTCCGTTATCTTTCCAAGATGTTGTAGCTTTTTCGTCTCTTATTCACTTCCGTTCAAACTTAAGTGAGGCCATGCTTTTGCCCGAACTGTGACCAAAAAAATATTCAATATCCGTGCAGGGAGGAGCATTTCATCAGCCATGTCTGCAGGAGGTGCATTCGCAGCGACTTCTGCCATCCTTGAAGTATTAGGCATCGAGAAAAGGGAGACTGGCAGGGTAAATTATGTCTACACCCGCGAGAAAAGGCCTAACCCGAATGTCAACTAGTTACTGATGGCATAGTTCTCGTTAAGCTCTTTGTGAAACATCAGTGTACTGAGCTTTGTTTTTTGTGGTTGCTCCCCTTACCATTGCAGATGGCTAATGACCTGTTTAAATAAATTTCATATACTTTCTTTGAAGAGGCCAATCATTATTTACACATAAAATCTGTGTTCAAGAACATTGGCAAGTGGCATGTAAAGTTGATTGGTGTTGGAATTTTTTTCTGCAAATCGCAACAGGATTTCTTGTTTTCTTGAAAGGGGAAATAATTGCATGTGATTGATCATGTAAAATTGCAAGACCGCCGATATTTTCTTTAATGCAGAAGTGGGTCCTTATATAAAATTTGAGTTCATGCATTTCAATAAGTTTTGCTTCTGATTGGATACATAAATGGCATAATGACTTGCTTCTTTAATGAACTGCACATGATTTTGGAATTGAATATGGAGGCATTTTCAATCAAAGAAGTTAAGTTGAGACGAGAGCTAGATCATTTAGAAAACTGATTGATGACGTTTCATCATAATCATCACACTGTCAATTAGTGGATTTACCCAATTCTGAACAAAATATTCCCAATAAACAGAAACCAAGAAAACACGAATGCCCTATATTGGCCCATTCCGTTTATAGCTGCTAATGGGCTTGTATTTTACTAGTGACAAAACATAATAAAGATATATATCCAATCTCATTTACAATTTTTTGTGCCACGTGGCAGAAACCCATTCACAGTCCTAAATTTCGCTGGCCCCTTAAACGAAATAGACAAATAGCAATTCATAATCTTGAGGGAGAGAGAGAGAGAGAGAGTGGAGACATGGCAGGGATAACATGCAGTTACCCCTTAGCATTCTCCTCTCGAAGGTACTTCGCTAATGCTTTTTAAATCTTTAAGCAAGCAAATTATGCTGCAGACATATGTTGCTCAAATTCCATCTACCACTTAAGAAATTCACTATTTTCTGCATTCAATCTTTAACATAAAATTTCTCTGTTTTTTCCTGCATTCATTTCTGGTCTCGACGCTTTGGTCATATATGCCTTCCTCATCTGTTATCTTATTTATGTAATGCGCAAATCAAATTTCACAAATATGTGACTGGAAACAGCAAATCATAGTTTAGTCCAAGTTTTTATGTGTAAATTTTGGTTCAGGAACTCAGATCTTGTACTTTTCTTGAAGAAATTTTTATGTTTTGCTTAGCTTCATAAGTTGATTCTTATATTAAAGTGAATTGTTCTGATTTTGCAAAGCTTCATAAATATGTTTGCTGCTACTCAAATTTTGATGATCACATCACCAAAGTCTAATTCTTGACAAGAAATGAACTCTTTCTACTTATATAGTTAACAACCTAAGAATGTGGTTTCAGCAACTTGAGTCCATCTTGGTTAGTAACCGGAGCAACAAATAGACGAGTACTGCACATAAAGAGATCGGTGACAAAGGCAGAAGTGAGCTTTGTGGACTCTGATGAGGCGAAGGAGCTGATAGCAGTCGAGGGCTACGCAGTTGTAGATGTTCGCGACAAAACTCAGTTCGAGAGAGCCCACATAAAGAACTGCTATCATGTCCCATTGTTCATTCAGAACAATGACAATGACTTAGGTATGTTCAAACTCATTCATGCCCTAATTGCTGCTTTTTTTTTTTTTTTAGTTTGTAACTAGTTTGTATGTATATCAATGGCAGGAACTATAATAAAGAGAACGGTGCACAACAATTTCTCTGGCTTGTTTTTTGGGTTGCCTTTCACTAAGCCCAATCCAGAATTTGTGCAATCTGTGAAGAGCCAGTTTTCATCTGAAAGCAAGCTGTTGCTTGTTTGTCAAGAGGGACTCAGGTATCATTTGCTTAGAATTTAAATTTAGGAATATGTTGTTGCAAAAATGATATAATTTCTGTGATGAAATTGAAGGTCTGCTGCTGCTGCCAACAAATTGGAAGAAGCAGGTTATCAAAATATAGCCTGCATAACATCTGGGTTACAATCTGTGAAACCTGGTGATCTTTCTTGAAAATTTTGTTATGTTTTGACTGGTGTAAGAGTGTATATAGCAAAGGAATAATAGATATGGTGACTTCAGGCACATTCGACGCTGTTGGTTCGACAGAGCTGCAAAATGCGGGGAAGGCTGGTTTGATTCAAATTCAAGGCAAAATCTCAGCAGTTCTGGGGACTGTTCTCATCTGTGAGTACAGTTTCAGTTTCTAACGTTACATTTTCATGTCATATCTCGTGTTCTTATGTTTGTTTTTTTGAACAATCGTTGCCTAGGTGCGTTTCTGTTCATCACATTCTTCCCTGACCAAGCAGAAAAGCTGTTCCAGCTCGCCCCAACAAGCTAAAACCTACCATTTTTGCTGTTCATGTAAATCGGTAGAACTTAGATTTTACACTGTTGCACCTGAGAAGTTGAAGTATTTGAGCACAAGGAAATAGATCATTTGGTGTGATTATCAATGCAGATATTGCAGTTTTACAGCAGCAGCTTATAGGAGCTAAAAAAAATATTTTTTACATTTTTCACTATTCTTGTTGATAGCTAGAATTTGACAATAATTCTACTGAAACTACAACATAATTCGTTAGCGAACTCGGCAGCACCAAAGTCCCATCAGCCTCCAGATCAACAAAAATGGCAAGAGAGGAACTTGAATCACTTTAATAATAACTTGAAGGGAGAAAAGTTGCGGATAAATTAACTTCAGTCTTGATTATTTTGCTCTTCCTACAGCGTGTGTGCTCTTATTCTCCCGGTAAGTAGTAAAGCTGTCTAACGTTTCCAGATGCTGTCAATTCATTAGAAAAGGGAATAGAAAGTTAACCATACTTGCAAACATATCAGTTTGGTAAACAAGACAGCAATGTCATATGCATTTTAGTAATCACACAATGTCTATAAGAGGCAAATTATTGTGTAAAACTTTATATGGAGGCAGGGATTATAATATGCTTTACAGGCAAGGTAGATAGTGTAGGCATTACCATATAACCAGTCTTTAAAACAAGCATGGAGTGCGCCTGATAATTCTCGCTTCCGGTTCTCGTCAAGTTCAGTTTCCCTCAAAAGTTGCTTCACTTCTTCCAAACTTTTATGCTGAATATCAAAGAAATAAACGACCATCATTGCCATATTTGTGACAAAGAATAAAAAGGCCTCATACCATAATGAATGAGGTACAGAACATGAATTACTTGAACATACATTTTTCTGTTGTGATGCAAGGTAAGGATCAGGTAGAGGGAAGGGGTTATCTTTCGTGGTTCCAGTTTGTTCACTCGCCACCCAGCTTGGAATCTGGTATGATTAAATTGCATATTAGTCTCTGTTAAAAATTTACAGAATGGGAAACATAAACAGCCTTCATAAGAAAATTCAATGAACGGAAACTACTCTAAGATCAGAATCATAGAGGCAGTGCAGAACCCAATAGATGATATTCCACTACATGTTCCATCAGAAAAAGCACCTACCACGAAATTGGTATAGTGATCTGGATCTAGGCATGTGGCGGATTCAGCTTGGGTATCTGAGCCACCAGCGGGATGGGATAACGAATCATGCGGATCAATAATTCCAAGAGTCACAAGTTTATTCCAATTGTTCATGTTAGGGTCAATGCCAACTTGATTCATGTGCTCCTCCAGTTGTGAGTAGAATGTGTTATAAGGAGCAACCTGGTGAACACCATATAAAACAGCGGAAAACACATCCCAATCACAAAGGTTAATTAGAGAAAAACGAGGAAAACCACTCCACTCTGGCAACTTTTTATTAAGGTCAAAACTATCTGGGTAGGTTTTGAAATCAGCACTTATAAGTAAACTAATCAACTCATAGATCATCACCTGCAACTTGTGATTATCACCAACGATGAGGGGTTTCTGATTAACCCCCAAAAAGAATACGCATTCACGGCAGTTTGCTATGCAGATACGCTTGGCTGCACTAATAAGATGAACACGTTCACAGTGTTCAACTCTAACAGCCTGTAAGAGAATCATATAGACTTATACTTTCAATTTACTAACAAGAACATTTAAGCTGCGCGTAATCCAGATATAGAATGGAATCATGTTGATAACTTTGACTACCTTGCCAACAGCTCCAAGGACAATAGTTGCATCAGAACATCCATAAACTGTTGCATATTTAACAGGCGCCAAGATGTAAATTACTGATTCATGGCAATTTACTACCTGAGTAAAAGTGAAAACCAATATAAGATACAGGAGAGGGGTCATTTCACACAACAATCAGATGTAGATAAGTGGATAATCTGTGAAAAAACACCAAATGCAGTGGAATAACTGGTTTAATGACCTTAACCAAACTTCAATTATGGAAATTTTTGGCTTAAATTACAAAACTGAAAGAAGATGATTGAGGATATTTGGAAGAAAACAAAGGAGCAATATTTACCTTAACGGATGTACCCTTAATATCAGATGCCTGCTTTACACATGACGATTTAGAGATCCCCTCGATCAAACTTGGACCTCTAAGGCTGCTTGAGGGCTTTGCAGAACTTGAGGCTGCATCAGCCATTGCAACATCCTGATCAGAAGAACTACTAGGCCCATTTTCTTTTGTAGATATCCTCTCAGAAATATGTTCCTGGGCAGAGGATATGTTCTCGAGAAGCCAATCTAGAACTTGTGATGCAGGAACCGGAGATGCCGGCATGTCGGGATCTGAATTTGCAAAAAATGGAGTATTCTGGCTTAAGGGAAATCTCTGAGATCCCTTGCCCCCAAAATAAAACAGAAATCCAAGATGCTCAAACTTATCGACAGATAATACCTGGAAGAAAGGATATCTCAACTCTTTAATGCACAGCAAAGCTCACGGTGAGTTATAGTGAAATGCTCATTAAAAATATCCAAGAAAGAATCATATAGTCTTCACTCCACATAGAGAAGCCAATTCACAAAAATGCAGAATAAGGAAACAACATTACATACCATAGAGTCATCACCTTCACCTTCCCCTTCCACTTCCCCTTCTACAGCATCTGCCAAGAGGGAAAGAATGTTACCGAGGTGTTTATGTAGATACGATAACTGATGAGCCTCTTCGTCAGCTTGGGATGGCATAAACCTACGGCTGTTGCTTCGTACCAACTGCAATAGGCAGAACCATACTTACTGACAGCGTAAAATGAATTAACACCACAGACTCGCAACAGCATCACATTAACCAGTGGGTACCTTCACTTTCTGTACACTTAATATGCAAAAGCAACAACCGCTAAACTTCCACAATATAATCGATGTAGAAAATTTTAAGGTAATGAAAGACCAATATGTTTTAAATTGTCAGGTGACTGAGGACTTCCTCTCCAATGAGAGGTCAAGAATCACCACATATCATTGTATTGAATGAATAGGAATATTTGAATTTGACTCAGTCGAACATGATATTCTTAAAACCAATAAATTCAATCCGCACTAAACCAGCAACGCTTGCACACAGGCAATAGAAATATAAAGAAACATGGAAATACATCAATTAGTAATTATCACCTGTAATGGCGACAATACGGATAAAAATCCATCGAAAGCCGACGTAGAGGGCCAAACATCAGCAACGGCAGCAGAATCCTTGTGCCCTTTCGGCAGCAACCTCTTGTAATTCTGTATGTAGAGAAAGACGAGCAAATCAAACACATTCACCCCTGCTTCATCAATCTCCTCCGGAGCCCTAGCCTTCACAACGGGATCGGAATCGTCATGCAGGACAGCGGATAGGGTTTCGATCAGAAGGCGCGAATGCTCGACGGGGATTTGAAGGACGCGGGCTAAGGTTTCCGAATTAACTCGGGAATTCGGATTTGATGAGAGAAGAGCGGATTTGATATGGGATAGACTCTGCACGCCATCGGTGAAGATGAGCTTGGGGATGGGAAGAAGGCCGTGCTCGAAGGGCTCCCGGCGGGGGTGGAGGTAGAGGGCCGCGGATGGGGTGGACGGCGTCCGCGGTTCCAAATGCTGATGCTCGGCGGCGTCGGAATCCGTCATTGCGGCGGCGCGTGGATCTGGCAGAGGCAGAAATGGGAGCTGGATGACGAGAGTGAGTAATGCGTAGCAGATGTTGTGATTTAAAAAAAAAATTAAAAAAATAAAATTAGTATCGCCTATATAGTTTTTCGGGTCGGGGTTTGACCCGGATGCAGTAAAATTGGGTCCCCGCGCAAATATTGGTTTACCAATTACATGGCGCATTTCTAACCATATTTTCAGTTATGATTAATTATTATATGAATTTGCGATTGTCATTGTGAATCTGTGATCACATCAATATGTTTTATTTCATGCGCAGAAGAATAGTAGTATTTGTTTTCTCAAATAGGTATAATGAATTGTGTTACAAATATAAACCTATCATAGATATTACTACAGATATTACTACAGAAAAAAAAAAATAGGCAAAATACATTCAGAGGTTCCTCTATTTTGAATTTTTGTTTCGTAAGATCCTTTTACAATTTTTGTTTTCGGTATATTAGGTCCTTCTAGTTTTATAATCCGTATCATTGGATCCTTTTCTAACGGTATTATCAAATCCGTTAATTTTTCCGTTAGGTATATTCCACATCATCAATTATTATTAATTAAAATAAATTTCACATACATTATAACAGAATAAAATTAGTTTCTAAAGATTTATGATTTCTTTCCTGACAGCCTTTGTTCGTCCTCATCCTAGTAGAGTTATGCAGAAACAATGCCATCCTTTCTCCTGTAGTTATGCTCTCTCTTCGTCAAAAGATCTAAAAATAAATATTCACAAACATATAATATTCGAATATTAAAATAGAGTAAGGCAATTAACGCATAAAAACATAAATTGTTCCAAACTCTTCCCCCATGAAAATCTAATAAACTTTGAGCGTTTTATTAATTAAATCTTGAAACTCTACTGTAAGCCTCCATGTTTCAATTGGATATATGAAATTATGATAGGCATAGCATTTTTCCCCAATTCCTTGTCTCTGCATCAGAGAAAAACAATGGAACAGAGAGTAGTGTGAGTGTATGAGTCAGAGCATACAATCCGCCCGTGCAGGCAAGCGGCGGAAAAAGTTACTAGGCGCAGAAGGCATCTTGCTCCTAAACCTAGGGTGCCTCAGCCAGAAGAATCCAGCCAGCATAACCACAATCTTGCAAGGAGTTATATAAAGAGCCACGGCTGCAACGAGGCAGAAAACCACAAAAATCGCAGTAGCTCTGGGATCTCTCCAGCTCAGCAATCCAGCCAATCTCTCACACTGCGTGGCCAGATCACCCACTACCGTCTGCACCCTCCCCGCCACGCTCCGCAGCCGGTCGTACCTCATACGCACCACGTCTTCGGGCTTGGACGTGGGGAAGGTGTCGAACTCCTCGTCCACCTCGTCCTTGTTCACCGCCTCCGCCCACGACAGCTTGGGGTCCATGTGGGGCGGGTGGCGCGGCCGCGACCTGAAATTCCACAGCCCGATCAGGAACATGTAGAGGAATGTGGTCGGAAGGATGAGCTCCGGGTAGCATATGAGGATGCACAGCAGGAGGTGCACTAACACCGTGGTGATCGGATTCTTCCACTGGCAGACTTGGCCCAGCCACTTGCTGAGAGCTATGAGCCCCGAAAACAGAGACACAATTCTGAAGAAATTGGCCTTGCTCCGCCGCATGCTCCACATGTGGGAGTCCACGTCCAGCATGTGCTCCACCACCTCCTTCCGGAGGGGGGGCTCGGCCCTGCCTAGGCGCGACGCCACGATGTTCATGGCCTGGAACCGGAGGCTGTCTAGCTGGCTGATGGTGAAGGGGTGGATGTAGTGCATTTTAGGTAGCAATGGGCGGGTGTAGAGGTAGAGCAAGTGGGCCAGTGAGAGACAAGTGAACCTAAACGCTAGTTGCAATTCCCCCATTTTCTTTAGACCGGCGGGCTGAAGAGTGAGTAGCGGGTAGGAGTGAGTGTAGATTTTGTCAGTCTCCAATGTGGATAACCGGATACGCACCTTGCCGATTCTGGAATCCTTGTTGTCGCTGGCACCGGCGAGATGGGAGTTGTCGAAGACAGCGAGGGTGACGACGGTGCAGGGGTCGTAGACCTCCCATATATACTGCTCGTTCCATTTGGGGCTGGTGCTCTGCACTATGGTCCTCGTGCGGACCCACTTATGGCCGTATTTGGCGACGCAGTAGGCGTCGGTGCTGGGCTTGCCATCCTTGGACTTCATGTTGGCGAGCCCCTGCGCGCTGAGGACACCGAGCTCAAGTATCCCGATGGGCTGCTTCCACAGCTCCCTGGCGGTAGGCCTCTGGTCGCTGATGTACATGGTCGACTCGTCCAACACGTGGTACCCGCCTTCGAGGCACACCCGGAGGTGGATCCTCGTGGAGAACTTGTTTGTCTTCCTCTTGTCTCCCTCCAGCGCCCCGAACCCGAACTTCTCCAGGTTGAACCACTGCGAGTGCACGGGGCGATGGTCCAGCCGCTTCTCGAACTTCCCCAGGGGCAAGCTGAGCCTCCCCACGGACTCGTCCTTGTTGGCTTTGGTCTTGTTCTCGACTACGATCACCAACTGCTCCTCGAAGGGCTCCGCGGCCACCAACACCAGATCCTCGTTCCAAAAGGGATTGTTGGAGCCAGTGGTGCAGAGTTTAGTCTTGAGCATCTGGTTCCCGAGCTGAGCCTTGACAAACACCTGAGAGGGCTGGGTCTTGTCGTCCCACTCCACATCCTGAGCCTCGATCACGTTCACCCGGATGTACCACAGCTTAGGCGAGACGTACACCTTGGACCTGACGCTGAACACGCCCTCCCCCGTCACCGAACTGGCATCGGAGTGCCAAGCTTCCGGGAAGGCCTCGTCGGCCTGCGTCCCCATCCACACAGCCAGCATGACCTCGCCCCTCACCCTGTTCTCAAGCCGGTACCACTGCGGGGCCAGGGGGCTGTCCGGGGGGACCCGGGTGGGGACTTCGTTCAGATCAAACGTTACTTTCCCCAGATACTCGTCTTTGCCCACCATCTCCCTGTCCCTCACGTATACTTCCAGGACCGAGGATTGCATCTTCTCTCTGGCGAAGGCGAACACCTGATTCCACTCGGGGTTTGTTTTCTTCTCCAAGTGCTGCGTCTTGCCCTTGTAGTTCCCCAGTTTCACCTCCACGTAGGGGTCGCAGCTGCCCGTCACCGGATTCGGGGGGAGGCTCTGTGCCTTTCCAACGCGGACGTAGAGGTAGTACGTCTGCTCCACGAGATCGTACGTGCTGCTCAGCCTCTCGCCCAGCTGCGCTTTTCGAGTCGCCATGTCTTTGTATTGTTCCACATACATACAGCACACTTGAAAATTTGTTGCATTTTAAGCTTATTTGTTTGTACAAAACACTAGATCAGATTCCCTTCTCACAAAGTCATTAAAAACCTTAACGTTTCCACCTATTGTTTCAGATGGAAATGCAAGAGTGAAGAACAAGACTCATTAAAAGATGCTTTTCTCCTTTATTCTTTTCTTAGCTCAACTTTGAGCGGTGCACAATACTTTCTTCATTAAACAAATATAATCGATTCTTTAATTTCATTTTCTTATTTAATTATACTAGCATACGTTGCACGAGTAATAAGTTGCTTTTTAAATAATGCAATCAATGATACTATTAATGAATAATAATAAATTAAAATTTAGAGAAATTATTATTCATAGTGTGTAACAAAATTTATATTAAAAATTATATTTATATCCAAAATAGTATTATTAAATAAATAATATACAAATATAAACGAATTTTTTATTTTTTCTTGTTTGATCTTTGATGATTGGAGAACTTTAATTCTTTTGCTTTTGACTTCACTGGAATAATCTTTCACAACGGTTGATCGTCGTCACATGTACTTTTGATTAAGTAATTTTTTTACGACTCTTATATTTATTTCATCTTGCACTTCAGTAGACTGGAGCTCCA
>JAYJMF010000056.1:2520905-2541415 GCA_036873715.1 Salvia sclarea
AAATAAAATCCAAGTCTTCAATCTTGGGCCCACTCGCACACAATAAGATTAATAAAGCTGGGCCCCAGCGAACCATCATCTCCAATGGGCTTCTTCATCAACTCTTGCTCCCAAACTTCTCGGACTAGGCCCATCAAGCTCTCCTTGAACTTCTTAGCCCGACTTCTTGTAATTGGCCCAACAGGAACACGCACCGGGTCCGGAACCAACGAACCTTGGGCTGCATCATCTGGGATCTAAAGAAAGAGAAGTACTCATCTGGAGTCCTCAAGATGAAGAAGAAGAAGCTTCTCAAAATTATCCTTCTAATGCTGAACTAGGTGCTGAAAGCAACAGTCAAGGGGGAACCAGTTCAGTTTCTCCTGAACAGTCAAGGATGGAAGCTCTTCCTCATCTCAGTTGAGGTCTAATGATTTTCATGGTAATATGTCTTTGCCTTCAAGGACTAATCTTTCATTTCCTAAGTTGCAAGTTTTAGATATATCTCGGAATGCTTTTGAGGGCTCTCTGCCTCAAATATATTTCAAGAATTTCAGAGCAATGATAGAGGTGAAGGAAAATGAAACAGAAAGATATAATCACGCATTTCGATATTATATGTGGAGATGAGAATCACATTGAAAGGTCTGGACCAATTGTTGGAGAGGTTGTTGGCGGCCTTTACAATAATCGACTTATCCCCCAACATATTTTCTGGGAGTATTCCAGATATCATTGGTAATCTGCATTCTCGGAAATACTTGAATTTGTCCCACAATAACCTCCTCATAGGAAAAATACCTTCATCTCTTGGAAATATGATCGAACTAGAATCGCTGGACTTGTCAGCAAATAGATTGGGCGGAGAAATTCCAAGTCAATTGACAAAGTTGACATTTCTTTCGACGTTAAACCTTTCAATGAATAATCTTGTTGGGCATATACCACAATCTCAGCAGTTTCTCATATTTGAGAACGATTCGTATATGGGAAACTCGGGATTGTGTGGACCTCCATTGACGAGAAAATGCAAATCGAAGATTGAGCAACCTATGCAGCCTAAGAAGGTGATGAATTTGTAGATGGATTTAGTTGGCGATGTGTGGCGTTGGGTTATGGGTGTGGATTCATAGTTGGAATTGGAATTGGTTACATTGTTATAAGATATGGAAGACCAAGATGGTTAGTCGAGTTATTTTTTGGCATTGGCCATAATTATAAGACCAAGGGTCGACGCAATAGAGCTACATCCTCACGGAGGAGAACTTGATTCAAGAAAACAAAAATGTCTGCTTTTGGAGTTGTTTTCAATCTTTCTTTCTAACTTTTTCTTTTCCTTTTATGGAATAGAACACTAGAAGAGACTAGTTTTTGTATTCGCGCTAATAATATTTCATCTCATAATCAAGAGAAGGAAAGTATATGTTGGGGATACTATCTTAGAGTACTCATGTAATATTTTTCTTAATGTCTTTTCTTCATGTTGTTGTCCCTTAATTTCTTTCTTCTTTGAAAGAGTGGTGCTAAACAGTCGCATTATGGGCAACCACATAGGGATAAATTAGTAATTTAAGGTGTTAATTATTGAATAAAATATTAATTGTAGTTAGTGGATAAATTAAAAGTACTTATTAACCCTTTGTCTTAATAGAGAGAGAATCAACCCATTTCAAATTTAAATTAAAGTTACACATTTATTGCCACTTACTAATTTTCAATAGAATAATTATAATTTCTTTTCCGTTGTATTAACATTGCAAGCTGCATGTATTGAGACTTATAAACAATACACAATAATTGATATCTTCGTCATATTTAAAAGGAAATTACTTTCATAAAAAATAAATAAATAAAGGATTACTATGTTTGGCGAGATTTGGGGGAAATAATCAAATCCCATATTATACATATATATATTTGATTAAGTTTATTAGTTAGAATCATTAATTAATTAGTCAAAATACTCATATTCCATTCACTAAAGTACGTATAATATATATATTGAATTAAAGCTCACGAGACTACCTTTAATTTGATAAATATTATACTCTCTCCGTTCACAAAGAGTGTTCCACTTTGTGGAGGACACGGGTTTTAATGAAAAGTAAAAGAATTGTGTGAGTAGGGAAATGGTCCCACCATGTGATTTAATAAAAAGTGAAAGATATTGTGTGAGTGGATAAATGGTCCCACCACTTTTTTGCCAAATAAGAAAAGTGGAACACTCTTTGTGGACATCCAAAATGACAAAAGTAGAACACTCTTCGTGGACGGAGGGAGTATTATATAAAAATTACTATTTGTTTATTGTTATGGTTAACCATTGTATAATTGGTTAATCGGTCTGATTTTTAGGTTAACCGGTATAACGGTTAATGATCTTTATTTTATGGAATACTTTTTAGCAGTTAATCGTACCGATAAAAAATCGTATAATCGATTTTTTTTTTATAACAAATGGACGATTAACCGGACCGTGCTCACACCTATCCGGTACGGTACCGATACAATCAAAATCATTTTTTCCGGTATCGATTAGCCGGTACCGAACCGTTTACCACCCCTACATATAAGTTACATACACTTAAATATACTCCTATTACAGAAATGGGCTAAATTTTTAATGGCCCAATATGAAATCAGACCAATAGTACTCCTCTTGGGCTATATATTGATATGCACATAACTTAAATACTATTCATAGTAAAGTATCCAAACACGAACAAATTTAAATTTTGAATTTCATTATTCGAACGAGAATCAAAGGAATGATCGATTTCAATCGATTTCCCACACCCATCATAATTACATAGAACAAGCATCTAAATTCACTCTTTATTTTGACGAATTCTAGTGTCTTAATTATCTAAAAAATGTTTTTAAACTAATGCGTTATAATTATTCATAAAAATTTTGCCTTACCCATCTTATATTCTTATCCAACAGTTCAAATATCAATTTCGCGTAAAATAATTTCCGTTTTCTCTGTTAGTCTTTGTTTCCTTTTCTAGTTTTTTTCCGAAGCGAAATAAAATTTGGTATTTCAACAAATGTTCAGCTCATGATGCTTGCAGTTAAAGGAAGAAAGGGCCTTGTGCTGGATAGAGAATTCTGCCTAAAAATTGAAGCTTGCATTCCGAAAAAAGACCTCAAAGGGCAATCTGTCGCTGTAAGCCAGCTGCCGTGCTCGTTGTTCTTTTCCAGCTACTTTCCTTTTTTGGTTTTTGTTTCTGAAATAACGGGTCGCTGTAAAGTTCTCTTCTAACTGTTTGATTTTATGTCTGCGTGGATTCTTACAGTTTATTATGATGTCTTATTTTTGTGGTTTGCTATCTAGGGAGTAAAACCGTGGTGAAGAGTTAATATTTGTGTTGGGTGTCAACAACAGAGTTGAGCTGGTGAATTGTAATAGCTATGTTTCTAGGTGTAGTAATGCATGATTATTTCCCCTCTTTTTCAGCTAGTTCTTATTTTGATTTTGGACTCTGTAGTAAAAGGAGATTGGGCAATGCCCTTCCGGTTAAGAGAAAAATGGCTTCGGATAGAGACTTTTTTTATGTTTTTAGTCAGTTTTGATAAAAGGGAAATCATAATTAAAGTATTGCTAGTTATTTACTTGAAGTGTGGATTTGAATTGTAGATAATAGGATTGGGGAAGTCTGGGATTGCTGCGGCAAACCTTGCTCTTGCTAGAGGTGCTTCAGTTCTGGCCTTTGACCTGAATCAGACGTTGAAGCCGCTGGAGGTATGCTGTGGCATTGGTTTCTGTCTTTGTGATCTTGAAGGTGATTGCTTTGCTTTCTATGTCTTGATGTCAATGTGCTGTAACTGCAGCAAACTCTTTTAGATGCCAAAGATGGTAATTTGAAGACGATTCTTGGTCGTTTTGATCATGAGCTATTTGACGAGGCAGATCTGATAGTTGTTTCCCCAGGAGTTCCTCTGGAAAATTATGGTCTAGCATCTTTATTGCAATCTGTAAGCTCGGTTTATTGTTCAAAGATTCTATTAAGACAGGCAAAATGTATGCTAGAACATTTCTTGATATTTATATATGTCTGTTCACGTGCAAGTTGCTCCATCGGAAAGCAATGAGGGCTCCTTTATATTTCTGCTTTATACGTATTGCTTTATGATTGTTCATGTCAAGTCATATGTGATTCTGCTGCTTGGTTAAAGGGAAAGCATGTGGTGTCTGAGTTGGATTTCGCTGCTGAAGTTCTCCCACGTTGCACAAAGGTTTTGGCTGTGACTGGAACTAATGGAAAGTCTACTGTGGCCACTTTCGCAGGACAGGTTTCTGTGCTCTTTTGTATGGTTTCTAGCTTTTTCCCAAAGGGCACTAGTTGATGGCTTTTACATGCAGACTGATCGCAGATCGAGTTTTGACTGTTGCATAATTCCTTTTCTGATAAAAAACGTTTTGAACATGGGATACAGATGCTCAGCCATTTGAACATCAGAACATTCATTGGGGGAAACCTTGGTATTCCTCTCTCAGAAGCAGCCTTGGAGTGCTTGTCGTCACCTCAAAAACCTTATGAGGCAAGAAGGAATTTAACTGATTTTATTGGTATTAACTGCAGAAGATGCTGTAGCTTGTCAGGGTTTTACTGAACATGCAATAATTTCTTGAACCTCTTCATTTTGAAGTTGGATCCTTCGCACATTCAATATTGAATATTGGGCTTATTTACATTTTTCTAGGCTGCTGTAGTGGAAGTAAGCAGCTATCAGCTAGAGATTCCAAGCAATCACTTTTCCCCTTCGGTACGTAGGACTTACATGGTTTTTCAGACTTCCGTTCCTACCATATTTCATCCGAGTTTTCTCACATTATTAACTTTCAGGTTTCTGTAATCTTAAATCTCACTCCTGATCACCTAGAGAGACACAAGTCTATGAGGAATTATTCCAGGATCAAGTGCCGTGTCATTTCCCACATGAGTGGCAGAAAGATGGCCATTCTTCCCATAGGTATGAAATCAAACTCTTTATGACTTCACCCATCCATGCTAAGCCTTACGTCAGCCATCACACAATGTGTAACATTTTTTTAACCTATATACGTCTACAGGAAATCCATATATGACTGACGCAATTGCATCTCATGCAAATGAATGTATGTTTACTTGGATCGGTTCTCATCCTGGTATTAAAGTAAGAAAATTTTACACTTCATTTTGGTGCATTTTTCAAATTAATGTGATTTTATTGGTGTTGTATGCATCTCTTCACAACATTACTGTCTTGTCTTGTCTTGTCTTACTTGATCGATACATCTCTAGCTGCAGTGATCTTCCTATCTGCATATCTTGGAAGATACATATTGGTCATCTTTCTTGTTGGACTGTTGTAGAAATATGCTAGCTGGTCATCATTATGCTTTGCATCGTGATCCTGCTCGATCATTTTCTGTTCGAGCATGTTATCATTTATTGTCAACATGTGAAGGTTGACATGGAGCATAAAGTAGCCAACTTCGATGTTCCTGAGCTCGGGCTTCTCACGCAACTACCATTGGGTGCAATGAAGGCCATCGGAACACACAATTACTACAATGCTTCTGTCGCTGCATTGTCTGTGATCGGGCTGGATGTTGGAATTGACATTGCAACCATTAGTTCAAAAATTGATAAATTAAAAGCTCCTTCTCATAGAATGCAGATTGGTAGACACCATCCTCTTTGAGTATTTCTAAGGCTCGTTTAAAAGTACTAATTTAGGGTAACTGTGCCTGATCAAATATTTCTTTCTTACATAATTCCAATATACCTGACTTCCCTTTGCAGTTCATGAAGATCGTAATGGAGTAACTTGGGTGGATGATAGCAAGGCAACCAATATCGAAGCAACATATGCTGGATTGACGGGACTCAGAGAAAAGAAGTCCGTAGTTTTGCTCGGTGGTCTCTCAAAGGTGCGTGTTTTTCCTAACTATATCAATCCTCACAAGCTACGACTCTACACCTAAAGTTTCACAAAGTTATCTGTTTATTGATGGCATGAATTTCATTTTCCGTTGCTATTTCCCAGATATGGGATGCCCAAGGTTCTAATGGTTTCGAGCAGCTGATAGAGCCATTAAAGTACCACCGAGGTGTTGTCACTGTAAGTGATCCATTGGTGCTTTATTAACATTCTCAGTTTTCATATAACGATGATTTGTGACTGAACTCATACATCTTCCATTGATATGAAGTTTGGTTCTTCGGGAGCACTGATCCAAGACACTTTGTGGTCTCACGGTCTCACTATTCCCTGTTTACGAGCAAAAGATCTGAAGGAGGCCGTGAATCTGGCAAAGAACATGGCGAAACCCGGTAAAATCCTTCCTCTACAACTCATACAACAATAGTAATTTGAAAATAAATGAAACATTTAGATTGAGTATAACTATCTCAGACAAATCTGCTACATCCTTGCCTACAACTGCAAATGCAAGAATGAAAGTCTTGATTTAAAAAAGTACTGTGGCGAATTATAAAACATGACATGAATATGTAATGTGTTGCAATGTAGGGGATGCCATTTTACTGAGCCCAGCTTGTGCTAGTTTTGATGAGTTCAGAAATTTCGAGCACAGGGGGAAGTTCTTTCAAGAGCTCGCTCTAACCACGTAGTTAATTGCATTGCTCTCTCCTCCAACCATATTTTGATCTATATATGTCAATTTCAGTTTCTTAGTTATAGTGGAGTATATCTTATCTATATGTAGATGTTGATTATGTGTGTATTTTTACAGACCAAGCTCGTTCTTCACACTTTCTATTCGACTTCGACCTTGTTTTGTGCAATAAAAAAGAGCTGTTTCTCCCTCCACGGCTCGGACCAATTGCAATTTGAATTCTAAGAGGGTGTTGAATTTACGAAAAGGGCCCTATAGATTCTCTGAAAAAGCGGAATTTAGCATGTGCCTTAAGCTGCATCATTTCCCGACACCACATGTCCCCAAGTGGAGACATCTTTTTCTATTTACAAACAAGTCCTCCAACAATTCGTGCTCTCAATTTCCCTAATTACTGTACATTGCTGCTCTTACCAATAAAATATCTATAAAAAAGGTCTCAATTCTATTTTTTAAAATGAAAAAGTATACTAGGTTTGTTCTGGTTCGATGGAATAGGGAGTTTTACTCAAATTCATAACAAAAATTATTTTTATCAATTATTATAAAAACATAAATTTCATACCCAAAGTTACGGAAATACCACTTAATGGTAATAATGTGTGGCAGACTAATTGACAAGTGCTACATTTTATTGGCGAGAGCCATGATTTATTGGAGAGAGTCACGGGCTCTTTCCAATAAAATGTGGGTGGCTCTCTCCAATAAAATGTGGCTATCGCCAATTAGTCTCCATACACTATCACCATCAAGGGGTATTTCCGTAACTTTGAGTATGTGGTGCATATTTTTATAGTAGTTGGTAAAAATATTTTTTTGTTATGAATGTGGGTAAAGAAGCATTTCTCTCATAGCATTTTATGATAGTTTTAGCTGAATAAATATTTTTATATAAACTTATTAAATCAAAAATTTATCTAGCTCGTAAGTAATTTGCATGTAACGTGTCTACAAATTATTCTTGTCTCTCTCCTTCTCTAAAGTTTAAATAAGTGAATTTTATCTCCGACTAAGTATTCCATTTTATAGTTAAATGATGATATTTTTTATTTATTTTATCCTCAGTACCAAAATGAAATTCTAATTTTCAATATATAAATTAGGGGCGTACCTCCTTTCTTGGTATATGCTTTTTTATGACAGAGTTATGCGAGGAAGAAGATATTTCCTAAAATTTGATTCTTCTATCTTGGGGCTAAATTGACATTTTTCACCCATAAAAGTGCTGTGTGCAATTTACATTCATACATGAAGCAAAAGGACAGAAAGGGTATCCGGTCAGTTAAATGATTCCACTGTACAGACAGGAACTCTCGTATTTTTATGATCTTCTTTCCCTTTTCTAGTTGATTTTTCTTTCCTCGGTGTATATTTTATTCATAGTAATAGTTTTTGCGAAAATTAGTTTGTTTCGTGTTATATTTATCAAGTGGTCCCATAAAAACATTTAAAAGTGAACTTTAAACCATTCAAATTTGTAGATGGTTATATGCTCGATCTGGGCGATTTTCAAAAATAGGGACTTCGAACTTTTCTACTTATTTTTTCTAATAGGGTTTCGCAATTTAATCTATTAAAAGATGGGCATTTGTATTTTCACAATCTATAATTTGAGTTTATTCGCATAAACTTGATACAAATAGATATAGAAACTCCACGTTCTGACAAAATAAAAGTACACATATACTATGTGTGTTGGTTTGGTGGTAGGATGTTAATACTTGAGCCAAATGTTTTAATTTGAGTCCTCCGTGACGCGACCTTTAAAATTTATGCATTAATTTATTAAAAATAAAGTAAACGTCTAGTTGCAGGAGGTTAATGCCCGAGGCCAAAGGTCTCGGGTTCGACTCCTTTGTGACATGACCTTTAAAATTTATGTACCAAATTATCAAAATATAAAAATAAAAAATAGCCATACAATTTAGTACTATTATAAATGAAAAATACACATTTAATTTCATATCTACGGGAAGTTGGATTTATATATATATATTTTTGATATAAATCTTAACTAATCTTAAATAAAATTCATAATTCACACATTTAGCAGTGAGAATTTTAGCTCATCACATGAGAGGAAAGAGAATGAATGGATAGAAAAGTTGAGTTGGAGGATTTGGATTTAACTCAAAAATCCAAGAACAAAGGCCAATGTACTCTTGTAATCTTCTTGTTCACATGAGAAAAAGACTGTCCAATCTGGCCTAAAGCCTTGTCCGGACAACAGATAAAATAAATCAAAGATTTATACCTCTCTCTCTCTCTCATCCCAATGTGTGAAATTTTATTGCATAAAGTAAGTAATGAAAACAAACAACCACATCCCAAAAACATTAATTAGTGAATTCACTGATGCAGAAACACCATGATAGATTAAAGAAGGTGAAATCGGCACTACCATTGTCAAAGCAAAATTCAAACCAAGTTCCTACATTAATTACTTCATTAAAATAACCTCGAAAATACCATTCCCATCTCACTTAATTTTCAAACTGAATCACCAAATCCTTCTCTTCCCATCATCTTCACCAACCACCCCACTGTCCATAGCCTTCTTGGCCTGGCCATTTCCACCCCACCACAATCACACACATTCTTTCTGCAACTCGTGGGCCTATTGCAGAAGCATTTTACTTCAAACATTAAAACCCCTTCACATGCCAGACTTCAACCTCAAAAAGAGTCGATTTTTATTGAGCTAGCTTCTCCCTCGCAAGCATATAAAGATCGATTTTTTATATGGCAAAAATGCGAAGCACGAATGCTCTTTTCTTCTACCTCTCCACATTCTGCATTTCTCTCTCATCTTCACTCAACACCGATGGGCTCTCTCTCCTAGCTCTAAAAGCCGCCATTGTCAAAGATCCAAACAGAGCTCTAATTTCCTGGTCGGAGTTCGACGCGACGCCGTGCAGGTGGGCAGGTATCACCTGCGATCGCGCTCACCGCCGCGTCACCTCCGTTTCACTCCCGAGCAAGAATCTGACGGGCTACATTCCATCGGAAGTCGGCGCGCTCTCATTTCTCGCCTTTCTTGATCTCTCCCACAACTCTTTCAGTGGAACGCTGCCGCAGCAGATCGCCACCCTCCAAAACCTCGTCCATTTTGATATCTCTTCCAACAATTTCAACGGCTCACTCCTTGAAGGGTTAAGCAATCTGACCCAATTGCAAGGGACTTTGAATCTTTCCTATAATGCTTTTTCTGGCGAGATTCCGGCGAGTTTTGGGCATTTTCCGGTGATGGTCAGTCTCGACCTCCGGTGTAATAACCTCACCGGAAAAATACCTCAGGTGGGGTCGTTGTTGAACCAGGGCCCCACCGCGTTTTCAGGGAATCTTTATCTCTGTGGGTTTCCATTGAGCACTCCATGCACAGTGCCTGAAGCTCAAAATCCGAGATTTTTGGAAAACCCTCAGAAACCGGAGGGTAACGGCGGCGCTGGGGTGGTGGAGGGGAGAAAGATCAACGGCGGGTCCGTAACGATTTCGGTGATTTCAGGCATTTCTGTGGTGGTTGGAGTGGTGGCTGTTTCGGTTTGGGTGATTAGGAAGAAATGGAAGGTGGAGGAGAAGTTGGGGAAGGAATGTGTGAGTAGAGAGGTGGGGGCGGGGAAGGGGGGTTTGGGGGCTGAGGAGGGGAAGAAGGGGAAATTTGCTGTGATTGATGAAGGGTTTGGGTTGGAATTGGAGGATTTGTTGAGGGCTTCAGCTTATGTTCTTGGGAAAAGTAGGGGTGGGATAGTTTATAGGGTGGTGGCTGGCGGGCGGAAGGGGCTGGGGTCGGGGTCGGGGACAGGAGTGGCAGCTCCGGTGGTGGTAGCGGTGAGGCGGCTGAGCGAGGGGGACGTGGCATGGAGGTTCAAGGAGTTCGAGGCGGAGGTGGAGGCGATTGGGAAAGTGAGGCACCCCAACATTGTGGGGCTGAGGGCTTACTATTATGCTAGTGATGAGAAGTTGCTGATTTCGGATTTCATCAGCAATGGGAGCTTGCACAATGCACTGCATGGTGAGATTCTTGCATTCTCTTGATTTACATTTTGATGATCATTGTTTTGGTGTGACAATGTTTGAGGATTACATATATGCTAAATGATTGATTGATCACTGCAGTGTGGATTTATTTGTTATTTGAGAATTCTTGGTTGATTATTTTTGTCAAAAGCAAAATGGACATTCAAAGTTTGAAAATAAAAATGCTTTGCAGCCTGTCATTAAATTGAAAATTCTTCATAACAAGACATATATGATTAGCAATAACCAAGATTTTGCTTTAGACTTTGAAACTGAATTTGCAAAATATTTTTGCATGTTTCTTCATTCAACTTTGTAAGAAGTATAGTTTCTTGTAGGAACTCCTCCTTGGGGGTTTAGACAATCAAAGACTCTGTTTTATCATCATCAAATTCTTGTAATGTGGTAGCTAGATCTTCAATTGTTTTACACTATTTTGTATACTGAGGCCAAACATAAAATATTGATGAAACACTAGGTAGGAATATCCTCGTCGTAGAAAACGTTATGTGGTAGATTGGTGGTGGATGCAGGGTTTAGGATTCAAACAATGCACGATTGCCGGACCACACATCACTATAAGACTTCCAGTGATGATCAGGACCACTTGGATAGGAAAGACAATGTTTGTTATGAAAAGTCAGACACCCCATTTCAACTTGAATTTTCTGCATCTCTGGTTTTAAACACAGAAGAAGGGGAAATAAACCCTAACTTTTCATTAATCAAATTCAACTCTCAGAATACATAATAAAAACTCCTATATATAATACTCTAATTACTTGGGAAGAAAGTAAATACCATAATTAAATAAAACTAAATAAGAAGCATATCTATCTATATCTTCATCACATTCAGTAGCTGCTTAAGCATATTGTGTATTTCTTCACATTTCTCTTCTAGATTTATGCATAATGGAAGTTGTTCTTGTGCTACCTTGGATCTATCATTTCTGTTATTTCTTAGCATACGGGATCGTGTTGAGTATGATAGAATATTTGAAGTGTCTGTTGAGTTTCACGATACAAGGATCACGAACTTGTTTGAATGAGCAATGGGCGTCGTCCCACAATTTTGTAATGAAGGATCGAAATTACAAATTTAAACTAGCACCATCAATAATTTGAAGCTGCTGTTTTGTTGGTTTGTTCAGTACATTCTGTTACCTAACTACAGTAGTACTATGTTGTCCCAAATGATTCGTCACGAGTTCATTGCCCTGAATATGATTCGACATTTCTTGGCAAGATTCATAGTTAACGTTTTCCGCAGCTGCTTTTAATGTATATATAGCTTGTCTTCTTCTTGCTTAGTTCAGACAACAATGCAGCACTGCAGCACCTAATCAAAATGTGGCTTATAAAACTCGAAATCTTGATATGAGTAACCTTAGATATCTATGATTTTCGTGTGCAGGCGGAGTGGGGAATACGGTGCCTCCGCTGTCATGGGCCGCAAGGCTCAGAATCATTCAAGAAACTGCAAGGGGTTTGATGCACATTCATGAGTGCAGTCCTAAGAAGTATGTCCATGGAAGCCTCAAATCGTCGAAGATCCTTCTCGGCGATGACCTAAAGCCGTACATCTCCGGCTTTGGCCTGTCCCGCCTTGTCCCAGCCGCCTCGAAATCGGCAAGCGCCCCTTCCAAGAAGCCTAACCCGGTGGTGACTCACAAAACCTTGGTCTCATCAAACATCACGTCCGTGGCTCCAGAAGCTCGGGGAGCAGCCGCCAAATTCAACCAAAAGTGCGACGTCTATGCGTTCGGGATCTTGGTGATGGAGATCCTGACGGGTCGAACCCCGGACAGTGAAGAGGAGGGGGGGCTCGAGGGGAGGGTGAGGAGGGTATTTCGGGAAGAGAGGCCGTTATCGGAGATCATAGACCCCACCCTCTTGCACGAGGCTCGTGCCAAGAAGCAGGTCGTTGCTGCGTTTCATGTTTCGCTAAACTGCACGGAGCACGATCCGGAGCTCCGGCCAAAGATGAGGGCGGTTTCGGACAACCTAGATCGCATCACATTTCAGTTATAGTGATGTCTGTAAAGACACAATGATCAATTTCCAATGTTGTGAGGATATGATATATATTTCCCCCAAATCCTGCATGTACAAATAAAATAAAATGTTAGTAGGATCAGTTAGTACATTTGTAGCATTAATGAAAGAAATGCCATATTCTGCGTTTCCGCTTGCCGCCAATTAGTAACAATTTATTAATGGTTTTTTTAGCTAGATTTCACTCCACTCGATTGCCCGGGCTGAGATATAGAGTTGAGTAGCACAAGACTTCTGTTGGGTCTTGCATACATCTCTACTTGTAATAAGAGATTAGTAGAGTTATGATAATCATCGTCTCATCTTGTGCTTATCTTCAATGATTTCGGTTTATTTATTGCTATGGTAGTACTGTAGTATTGGACTTCGAAAATTCGAGAGAGTTGTCAACTCTTTTTCTTTGTCGAATCATATAATTAATTTACTATGTGAGGATACAGTATACATTATAGGGTAAAATATGTAAATTTAATGAGTGTTTAGTGGAATAGAATGTAGATTAGAATACCATTACTATAAGCATATTAATCCACGATCCTCATATTATACTAGTATTTCTTTTCTCCCGTTAGTAATGATTCACTTATTACTTTGGATTGAACTATTAATAATCACACAATCCAAAAAAATACTTTAAAATGATAATTAATTTAATAAACTCCACCATTTTACGCACAAAATACAACCCTTTTAATATGTATATCCAACAGTAAATGCCCCATATTATATCCTAACATTTAAAAAAGATATTAGAACATATAAAATAACTATAGAATTTAATAGGGGCATAAAAATATGAGTTTGGATCTTCTATTGTATTTGCCGATAAAGAATATTATTAAAAAAGGTCAATAATTTAGAATTTAAATTTATATTCCTCCGCCATGAAAAACATGTCACAATATGAATGATAAAAGTTTTAATAAAAAAATTGGTAAGTGGAGAAAAATATAACTTTAAATGATTATAAACAGAAAGTGGTAAATATTTTGTGGACCGACCCAATCAAAAGAAATTGTGATATATTATTTGTGGACATAGGGAGTAACAATACCCTAAATAGTCAAGTTGGATAGTGAAAAAATTATTCTAACCACAAGGATAAAGTATATTAACTTAGTCATTTCCATGAAAAATGGAAATGTATATTCGTGATGAGGATGGTTTTACACATCCCTTTTTAAGGGCCTAATTTTGAAAGGCCCCAAGATCCACTTGCTTGAGTTATATTAATTATACTGATTTGGCCCACAAAAAGTCCAATATATTATGTGAATAGCGCTGACAGAAAACCTGGCACCAAAGAAAGACACAACATGTAAGGTCCAATTGAAATACTCCCTCCGTCCCGGTCTAGTTGTTACGTTTCTTTTCGGCGCGGAATTTTAGGAGCTATTGTTTAAGGGGTTTAGAGGTGTTGGTAATTATGGAAATTAATTATTTAGTGATTATTACCTTTACTCATCACAATTTAATAAAAATCTTTATTTCATTTTTATTTTTTCAATACATTAAATTGGTTAACGTTTATTTATTTATTTATTTAATTTTTTTTCTGGAAATACTTCTTATAGTATTAATGCATTCAAAAGAAATTTGAAAACCTGTAACATCAACAAAATCAACTCAAAATTAACACAACAAAATTCATTGAAATTTTTGCCTAAAAAGTGGCGCCAGATTTTGATTACACATAAGGGCCGAAATTTTCAATCTTCCCCCTAAAATTCAAAACTGAAAATCTGCTAATTCTCTACAAATAGCCACAAATTCCAACAGAATACCACTACAAATCAAAATGGAAAATTCAAAAGGGATGAGCTCTCCACAGAAAGGATTAACAAGGTGGTCCAATTTATTCTTGAAGGTTGCATCAACAGCAAACCAGCGAGGGGGTTCCCTCGGTCAATTACGAGAGTAAAGAGCATAATTGAAGCTTGACAAACTTGAGAATTGAGCAAATTTGAAGAATAATGAAGCAGGTCTAATGATAAATTCCATATCTGAAGCACAAGACGACAAATTTAAATATATCATATTTGAAAAACATATTTTACTATTTTAACCCTTAGACTGAGTACTTGATCACACTATTTTCTAACTCAAAATAGGGTAGTGAATAGGTAAGTCGAGTTATCGTATCCACATGGATTGTACCGTAAAAATACAGAGGATAACTACCACAGACATATCATCATTATTTAGGCAACAATTCAAAAGACGGATTTTGGGGACTTCAAATCAGAATTCACCAGAATAAGTTTGCAAGAAGAAGTGGATAACTTAGCACGAACTCACCAGACAAGATAGAGGTGTTGGCGTTGACCACTTCTCATCAAACTTCAATGCCCAATTCGTTGAATCACAATAATATGTTAGATGGACAATCTTTAGTATAGCCTGAAAATCAAGATCTCCCAGTGCCCAATCCAAATTACCACCACATTTAAGAAGTATTTCATTAGAATAACCAACATGAAAAATCAAAGAGTGGAGTTAAATACAAATGAAAGAAACAACCCTTCGAACCATCGTCAGTGTCGAGGTGGGGTTCGACAACATTGAAAACTTTGAAGTCTTCATTGATTTCAAAATTTTCATCATCTATGCTCTTCTTTTCCTTTTCAACTTCATTCTCTTCATTTGGAATATCGTTATCCAATAGTGCAAGGAATCCTTCAATAACATCGTCTTCGGATGCTTCTCCCAACTCTAAGGCTCCATCTTGTGGTTGATCAATTCCACTCATCAACTCGAGTTCCATGCATTGCTCCCGATAAACGTTGGGCTCCTCAAAAGGGATCTCACTCATCAACATGCTTTGATCATCGTGAGCAATTTGGTGCTCTGTGGTCTGGCTTAAACGCCCCCTTAACATATCCCTCCGATTGACTATATCAGAAATAAAGTTTGACAAATCTTTCATGTGTAGTCCAACCTCAGCTGTAAAGGAGTTTTGTTGATCCTTTGTATGGTACATCAGATCATGTTCAACCACTCTCATATATAATTGGTTCAACTCATGTTGTACCAATCTCATCTGCATGTCTTGTATCTCCCACATCATATTGACCACCTGGTCTGAGCACGCAGCCATGGCTTGTTATTTCCGCACAAGCTTCTGTCTCTTGAGTGTCTTTTCAATTTCCGAATCCAAAGGACGACTTGGTTCGTTCTTGGACCTTGTGATCATACACTACCTGAGACGAGAGAGAAACACAAGTCAGAAATAACAAGAAAGAAAGATAAAAAATAAATAAATATAAAACTAAAGCATGAATTAACAATTTTGAATCAAATAATTATTTCTGTATAATCTAACAATCCCCGGCAAGGGCGCCAAAATTTTGATCAACACTATTTTCTAACTCAAATTAGGGTAGTAAATAGGTAGGTCGAGTTATCGTATCCACAGGGATTGTACCGTGAAAATACAGAGGCTAACTACCACAGACACATCATCATTATTCAGGCAACAATTCAAAAGATGGATTTTTGAGGACTTCAAATTAGAATTCAAAGTCAATAACTAGCTGAAAGCAAAATATGTGGATTAAACAAGTAATGAGAAAGACTGAACCTAGAGACGTATTAATCTAACCAAATTATGCAATTGACCTATTAACCCGTTAACCACTTTAATCCAGTATAGATGAAAGATCACTCAATTAACCATATACTCCAATTACGGTAGTCTACGGTCATTGATTACTAAACTCCCTATTACCCGTAAGTATCAAGGTAAGAATTGGCACCTCCCAAAAGTTCACTAAGAATATGCTTCCTACGGATGTTCTTATCTCAGCTACGATTCAAGGCTTACCCGTATTGTGCATTCAAGATCGATTGGCAATCAAAACTGTTAAGTGTTCAATTGAAAACTATGCATGTATTAAAATTGGCCAGAAATTAACACATGAAAATAAGCACCAACAATCACAAATCATATACTAGAAGGTAAAACAATTGCTAACAGGCAAATACACAATTCAATTAAGTCATACAATCTCCAGGATCAGAAAGGAAATTTAGCTACTCATAATAACAAAGATGAATTCAAGAATTAAAAGAAACATGAAATTGATATTAATAAAATCAGTGGTATAATCTACGAAGGACAATCTTGAACTTGAATCCGAATCCTTACTTGCAAAGTAGAAATCTAAGGCTTGAAAATAAATAACTGCTAAGAAAACTAACGATAATAAATATGAAGGTTGGGAACCCTAGAACAATGATAAATTGTGGTATTTATATGGTCTAATACATATGAGAGTTGTCAAAATCGAAAAGAAAAACTCCAAAATTATTAAAATCCGTGCTTTCTCGAAAATCTCATCAGCGTCTTGCGGCCACCCTAGCGGCCGTTAGGGTGGTCGCAAGGCTGGGCAAGGATGACGGTGACTCCAACCATTTTCCTAGCGACCGGCCTAGCGACTGCTAGGGGGTGGCTAGGCCCTGGGGCCTTCGATTCCATCTTCGTTCTTCGTATTTCTCGTCGTTGTCCTTCTCGACTATGATATCTCTCGCCTCGCTCATCCAAAATAGGTCCAAAAACCTACAAAACAACATCAAATACCGGCCCCAAGAGCGATATCTTCTCCAAACAACACAAAACAAGCTATCAAACCACATAAACACACCTATAACGAACAAAAAAAATCAAGATATAACACGACTAAACAAGTAAAAGGTGCGTTTATCAGTACTCTTTTTCATGTAAAGTGTTTTTTCTGCTGGATTTTCGTGTTATCATGTTTTAATGAGGCTCAGACCAAGTGGGCCGCCTAATGGGGCCCTTTAATGCTAGGTTTAACCTTTTACTCTATTTATAAAAGGCTTTATGTAATTGTTAGAGGATTTCACTTTTAGAGACAAAACAAATAAGGAAAATAGAACACCACTCTCTCTCTCTCTCTCTTCCATCTTCTTTTCCTACATAAAAAGTTTAGCTTCTAACTCTTCAATCTTTAGCTCGATATTTCACTGAAGAAACAAATTCGATTGCAATTTTTTATTAAACTTATAAGCCCTTTAAAAAAATGATGCGAAATTAAGATTCATGTCTTAGTGTAGCTTTCACAATGATGCAAAATTATTACACAATTTTTCATGATATCCATTTTTCGCGACACATGGAACTGGATATCAATTTCGCACCATTATTGAAAATTACACTAAAATACGAAATTAATACCAAAATTTCGGTGTTAATATAACTTTTACAATCACGCAAACTTATGTATTTCGCGTCATAGATTTTGCATCATATACAAAAGGATGGGAATGAATGGTAAATGGTTAGAATAATTATTTTTTATTTAAATGGTTAAAATGGTTTGATATTTCTCTATTTTGGATTTTAGTTGATTTAATTTTACCTCAAGAAATTATATATATCATAATTAACTTTTAAACCGTAAAATTTACCGCATGTTATCATATATTCATGTAATTGAATATATATAACACATAAATGCAATAAAAATTTCCTTTGAAATTTTTTTGAGTCGTAAAATATACGTAATGCAGAAAACTAAAGAACAAAGTGCAAGATTTCCAAAACCCTATGCGCACCCACGTCTCCATGTTTCCCTCCACAAAAAATCCACCCCAAATATTTGAATGAATGCTCATTGTGTTGTACCTTTCACACTCATTATTAATCAAACTTTTTCCAAAAATCATGTACTATATTACAATATACACAATATTGGGGTGCACAATATATATGTATATATTAATAATCCTTTTTTCACCCGTAGGGACCATTACAAAGAATGGCCTAACATTTACCTTTTTTTCTTTAATAATAGTACGTATAATTTAAGTTCGTAGGGCACACCAATTTAAAAGGGCCCAAAGACTTGAAAAAGAATACAAGAAAACATAAAAAATTGTATTGTTTCTGTATTTTAATATGAGAAGAGAATCAAGAGATCCTTGTACAATTTACCGAGCATTTTAATTTGACCTTCATTCTCCAGTTTCAATTACTTTATTCTATTATATACGAGAGAACTCATATTAATATACATTGGAAAATACAATTTTATTACTCCCTCCGTCCCAATTAAATTGAGGCGTATTCCTTTTTCGACCGTCCCAATTAAATTGAGGCATTTCCTTATTATAATATCTTTAAATAATATATATTTTTATCATCACTTTACACTATTTTTTAACTCTTCTTAAATCATTTATCTAAAAGAAACGTCCTCAAGATAACCGAAAAGGAGGGAGTATATCATTATAACAATGTGTTAGGATATTTGCAATTAATTATTGTACCTACGAGAACGAGACTAGGTAGAGTATGTTACATCATGTGAATCATATTCCTAAATTCAACATATACCCTAACCCCACTTGTAATTATATGCTTTTTAATTTGAAACATTATTTCATACACGTTTAATGATTGATTACAATATATATATATATATTTGAAAATATGTGTGTAAGGCTATCAAGCAAATGACCAATACTAATTTTGTTTCACTAAAAAGAATCATGATTTGGAAAATGAAAAGGGCTTCATTTTTTCATTTTGCGAGCGATAATATTGCAGTTAATGAACTATATGGCAAATGGTATAACTTCTTAAAACAACCCGATGGTGTAATCCAAAATTATATTCCAGGAATAATGTTATCCCTTTAGCTAGATCAGTTGTCTTAATATTATTCAAATTCTATGCTTATCGAAGTTGAATCTCACAAATTCATCACATATATTCTGATTCATCGTCTTTTCATTCCTGTTCTATTGTCACCATTTGGTTTCCAAAAGACTTGCAGATTTAAATACTTTATCCTAATTACTCCCTTCGTCCCTTAAGAGTATGCATTTTATTCCATTTTGGGTCGTCCCTCAAGAGTATGCATTTTCCTTTTATGAAAATAACCACTTTTTGTGGGTCCCATTTATTCTCTTACTTTAACATTTATTTATATTACTTTTACACTTTCCAATACCTTTTTGTGGGACCTATTCTCCATTAACATTACTTTTACATTTAACAATATTTTTTTGTGGGACCCATATTCCATTACAATTCAAGTCAACTACATTTTATTAAAGCCCGCACCGGTCAAAATAATACATACTCTTAAGGGACGGAGGGAGTATTTCTTTTTATATGCGAGCAATAATTCTCAGATTTTTCGTGTATATATATGGAGAGAGAGAGAAGAGATATATATATACACGAAATACCCAATATTTAAATGAAGTATTGTTGTTTGGGATGGCAACGGTCGGGTTTTCGAGGGTACCGCACTTATGAAATCCTGTTGGGTCGGGTTTGAGGAAATGTGAAATGGGTTTGGGGCGGGTAAGGGTTTGGAGACTAATACCTGTGACGGGTTTGGGTCGGGTTTGGGAAATTAGCTAAGGGTACCCGCTATCCGAACCCATTTATATATAATATAGATTTAATTTATATATATGTTCACTTTTTATATACATAATAATACATTACATATATTGCATTTCCTCTCCATTATGTAACGTCAAGCCTCAATTTATAATTTAACTTATACTTTTTCTCATATGATAATTAATTTATCTAAAACTCTAAACAATCTTAATTCTTTCATCTTCTTTACTCACTCATCTTATTTCTTTGTGTAATGATATGTTGTAGATAACTTTTCTCTTCTACTAGGTCCGATTTGTTATTGAGTCAGTTTGAATTCTTCTAACTTTTTTCCTTCGAATAAAAAGCTTTTGGTAAAACTTACAATTTTGTTTGGTTTCTTGTTTGTTATTTTGAATTTGTTTATGCTCACAAATTATAGGTAATGTACGTTAATTCATCTTGTTAT